>WWET01002155.1:176075-193024 GCA_011038615.1 Limnodynastes dumerilii
ATTGGTTTTTTAAAGGGGGGCATTAAATGTTTAGTGTTTTTAGGGTAGGGGCCGCTGAGCATGCTGATGATTGTAGCACTACAAGCATCAGCATGCTATTCAGCGTTAAAATTCCACTAAAACCCGGGAAATTCCTGGTGATCTGAAAGGGTCAGACCCGGGAATTTCCCTGGTTTTTGGTGGACTTATAGCGCTGCCACGTGAAACACACGGCACTGCTCCCAGAAAAGTCCCGGGTACAAAATACCGGGCTTTTCTGGGAGGGTGATGTGAAAGCGGTGTTAGACGCGTATATTTGCGATCCCATCGCCGACGGATCTCTGAATCAGGCCCATTGCCACCAGCTTCTTAATGGTCTTCCATAAATCTTTATCAGGGGGAGGGTCAAGGTCCTGCTCCCTTTGCTTCTTGTGCTTGAACTAGTATTTTTTTTTTTTTCATTTTACAGGTATAGTTTTACGTATTAGGATTTAAGAACAAAAAATATTACAGTACATTTAGCAAATGAAATGATAAAGCCATGCAGGGTAATTAAAGTGATTCAAAACTACTTGAAGGAGCTTGAAGTGTAAAATTTGTGAAAGTGCTAATGTTATAAATGACTAAAGTTCAGGTTTCCTACAAAGTCAGAAAACATCCATGTAGCAGTATATATAGGCTACTGACAAAATAGATTGTACAGTGTAGTGTGTGTGTTTGGTGAGGGATTTAGATTTTGGAATTACAGATATTGATAAATGGTGAATAGTACTTATGGGAATATTATTATAAAATGCTGCATAATATGGTGCTAATATGATCATTTAATCTTACTAATGCAATAAAATAACACATAATGTAATAATCTGCGCTGCTACCTGCTCCAAAAGACCATATCCCTGTGTGTCCAACAGGAGAGGAAAAGGTGTTTCCCAATGCACTAGTAGGAAAATAACCACTCTGACGGATTCGTGCTAATCTTTCAGTTCCAATAGGCGGTGGTATTTTGCGATTGCTGGTCAAATTGCCTGGCTGTAGCTGATCCAGGGAAGAAGGTGATGACGCAGATGATAAGGCTGGAGAAGAGCCAACAGAGGCTGATGGAATAGGAGACTCACCTGAAATAGTATATTTAATAATCTCAGAATAGCATACAATGTTGAATAAAAACAGCAGTAATATTATTAGATAATAAATATCAAATACATACATGAACTTGAAGAATTTGTCCAAGGATGTGGTGAAAAATGCTGTCTGCTAAAGCTTGGAGTACTAACAGTAGACGCTTGCAAAAACACATGACTAGTGTGGAAATCTGCTGTGAAATTGTTCGAAGCAGGTATTGAACAGATGTCTGAACCTTCAAACGATGCAGCTATGAACAGCAAAAGTTGAAGGACACACGTAAGGAATCTAATTTAAATTTTCTCAGCATTGCAATACAAATTTCATTACAGAATACAGCGTTGAAATCTTTCCAATCAATTTTGTTTTCCTCAATTATAACAATATTTTCATTTTATTTAAGGATGGCATGCTAATAACAAAGAGATGCTGTCTCATATCATTAGAGTTGAAGGTTGGATTCTAATAGGTGTAGTCTACGTGGAGTTGGTATGTTCTTCCAGTCTAGGGTTCTGCCAACAGTGCAAAAACAAAACATGTGTTGTGGCTATAATATTTGACTAACAAATTATTATATGTTCTGGTAAGTGCAGTCACTGTAATAAATGACTGCATGTCCTAATTTATGCTGGCACATAAAGTTGTAAAACCACATTTTTTATTACATTAAATTTCTGGTACCAAACCAATCAGCAAGACACCATTTTATACACAGTTCATGTAATTTTTTTGTAGGGGTATTAGGTGTAGGGTTTCTAGTGTGTGAGAACACGTAGAAGTATATAGAACAAATACAATTTACTCTACTATATTAAGAAACAGAATTAAAACACCTGATCCAGAGTTGGCCACAAAATTGTCAGATATGCATGAAAATCCAAAGCTTAGACACAACTTACATTAGCTAGGACACTCACATTTACCTCTCCTTTTCCTATTCTATCAAAAGATGATCTTACAAGCCTTTCAGCCACATTTTCTATAATGTGCCATGCCTCCACCTGAAGCTGGTCACACATTGGGGCGGCTGATAATCTGCAAGCCAACAAAACGGTCTAGAAAAGCACCTGCATGATAATTGGATCGGCTGTATAAACAAATCGACTGGTAGTCAGAATCTGAGTCTAATCATGCAGTGTGTGTACTATTAATGATTCCCCTATCAGATTGTTTTATCGGGAGCAGGGGAGATCATAAAAGTGTATACTCAGCATTAACACTCTCTTTCGTACCTATTCCCCATGTTCAATAAAATAAAATTATTAAGGACTACTAACTATTCTAAACTCTCCTTACAAATTACGCAGTTTTTTTGTGTGTACGCAGTTTTTACAGAGACTGCTAGTTACATCCCAGGAACATCTCTATTTTCCCTTAGTAGTCCAGTTGCTCAGAGTAGTTAACATGTTTTTTTCCACTATACAGCAATTATCTGTAGTAAAAATCTATTAAAATAAGAAATTCTTACCCGAAGATCCAGACAAAACTCTTTGAGACGATGACCTGTAACCAGGTGCTTTTAAACTATCTAAAAAATGAGGATTTTCTTTATGTCCAAACATGGTGTTCTCTACATAAGCAGGATGATCACTATAAGACTGATCGGCTGTTTGTGGAGACCGATGACATCCTTCCCAACTCTGACTGCATGAGACATGGCTGTCAAGTAGACTAGAAAAGTGATTAAACAAGGCAGGTCCAAGAGATGGAGGCAACTGTTTACTTGGCAAATTAAAGCTAATTTGAGAATTGGACATGGAAGAGGTTGGCAATGCAGAGGAATCACCTGACTTTTGTAGTAGTCCCTGATTATTACTTGACTCTGCATCTGAAGCTAAAAAAGGTAGTGTATCTTGCCGAATTTGTTTTGTGGGAACAACAGAGTATAGTGAGCCTTTATATTGCATTTTATGTGATCCATTTAGATCAGTAGCATCAATCTGAGGAATTCTGCAATTATGTAGAGATTCAGAAACCTTAGTTCTATTACAGAAAACGTTTATAAAATCATTAGCTACAGGTTCATGCCGTTCTGAAAATATCTCATCCTTTGTGTTTAGCTGGGATGGTGGACCTGATGAAGACTTATTAGATATTTGGTCACTTGTGCATAAATGATTGTGGAGCCCATTTGTTGATGAAGAATACATGTCAACCACCTGATCTATAGTAGGTGGATTCTGCGGTGATTGTGAAAAGGCTTCATTCTTAGTTGAAAAATGCTCTGCATGTTTATCAAGAAAAATTGAACTGGAGATTGATCCATTATTTATTGTCGTAGGCATCAATGATGGATTAGTGACACCCACACTTGTTACAGTAGAGGTCACAGATGTCCCAGTGCTTGTTCTATAGCAAGGAAATAACTGCTTTCTGGCAGATGTGGGGCTGTTATTTGTGCTCAGGTGTTGAGAAATGGAGGTAACTGGAGAGGCAGAGACATGACTGTTGAAAGAGGTAGTACAATTAACCATATGAGTCATATTCCCTATTTGAGCTGTACAGCCAGTGTTCTGTTTTGGAGAATTTCTGGCACTGCTTGGACTAGCTGCTCGAACAGGAAATGGTCCCCATGGGCTTGGAGTAGAGTTGAATGTCCCTCCAAATTGTGTCATAGGTAAACGAGGGTGTCTAATTTGCTGCATTGTTTGAGCAGCTAAAAGGGCAAAATGTGGATGGGTATATGATAAAGGAACTGCTCCATGGAAAGGAGGCGGTACACTTGTTTGCAAACTTTTATTTGGACGATTAGATGCCTGAAAGGATGGCAAAACTGTAGTCTGCGACGTAGTTAAAGTGGGGGTTCCAAAGGAAAATGCAGTTCTGTTGGAAGACGTCATGCTCGTTCCAGATGATGAACTTGTAAGAGATTTGTGAATTCGAATGTGTGTCTTTGGAATTAAGTCTTCAAGTTCTTTTGCAGGATCTTGAATCAGGGCATTAATTAGTTGTACTGCATATCTTGTAGATTCTGTTCCTCCCCTGTAGCAAAACACAGATATTTTAATATATATTGATGGAAAAAAAATACAAAGAGAATATGTGAGATGTGAAGATGTGATGTGATAACAGACATACTTATATACAGGAATCCAATGATTCCTGAGAAGTCCCAATACTAAAAATGTAAATAATTGTTAATTTATATAATGGTAAGAATAGACATCAATAATTGTGGGCTCTTAAAATAGTAAGGAGTATGTAAAATACTAAAGTTATTATAACAATGGACCAGATCCAGAAATAAAAAATGTGAGAATTTACTTATTTCAATATAGTGCATGTGTGTGCTTCAGGCTTACCATGTGATCTGGATCTCTAGGATGTTTCCTAGGTCTACTGGAAGGTCCAAGTGACACTGTTTGTGTGCAAGATATTTCCTGTACTTTCTCTAGTAATGTGTATAATGTTAAATATACAGACTTAACAGAGAAAAGGACTTCCAAGACAAAAAGGTGTACTGGAAGGTCCATATTACATAGTGTGTACACAAAATTCTAATGCTAACTTGACTTGTGCACTCTGTGAGGCAGAGTTCCGTGACAACTGCCCCGGTGCCTGTGGAGGAATCAGCTTGCGAGTCTCTGACTATGTCCATTGCAGAACTCACACAGGTAAGGTCTCAAGCCAGAGGTAGGTAACCTTCTATTACTGCACCACACATTTCAGATTCTGACCTCACTTCAGAGGAGGATAAGATTAAGGTACTCCAGAAATCTGACTCTTATGGTATTTAGGGTCTCTCTATTACTCAAAGCGTGGATGACCTGGTTTAGGGAGTTAGAGAGTTTGCGGAACCCGAGTTTTCATATATTTATAACTTCAGGGGCGTAGTTCATTCTTAATTGTGGATCCTGACCTACGTTATTTTGCCTTATTTATGGGTGTAATTCCGTGTGTGTATATTGTATTCAATTATTGCTGTGTGTGTGTGTATGTATGTATGTATGTATGTATGTGTATATATATATATATATATATATATAATATAATTTTTTTTATTTTTTTTTTTAAAACAGGAAACATCTTGTTATAAAACAAAAAAGCTACAAGAAAAAAACCTAGTAAATATAGGAGAAATTATATATATTATATATACAATATATAATACAGAAAGAATCCCAAGTCATTTTAGAAAACCTGACTGTGAACATGTGTATATCACATTAATTTTCCATCTTCCCACCTTATAGTAATCATTCTTTCCCCATTCTTATCTTTTTGCTTATCAACATCAATGTGGGCACCAGTGACATCTTGAATGGCAGTAATATTACATCCACCTCTCCCCATTATTCGGGAAACCACAGAGGCAGGAACTGAAAGTTTCTTTGATCTTAAAAAAAAAAAAAGCAGAGACTGATTTATTAACGCATGCACATTAACACCAAATTATCAGAAATATTTTGTGTATAGTGTATATTTCGCCAACCTTCTAACAACTTCTTTCCATCCATCTTCTCTTTTTTGTCCTCTTTTAGGGCTATTAACATTCAGTTTCATGTTGGGCAGTGCAATTGGGAGAGTTTTACCACTGAACGGTGGGTTGTGATTCACATCATTTTCAAGTCTGTTTTTAAAGTAAAAAAAAATGTAATTAATAAAACAGCAATTTTTTTAAATAAATGTAAGGTTGTATAAGGTGCCTTTTACAATATAAGTACCTATTACAATATGTGACTAGTGTAACTATTTTATCATAAATGAAACAATAAAAACAAATTATTTTTACCCACTATAAGAGCTGTAATAGATCACTAGCTATATCACTATATATCAATAGCACCTACTTATTGTTGTCAGCAGTTCCAGGCTGTTTCAAGCTTTTTAGTTGTATATGAATAATACTTCTTATTGTCATTTAATAGTACTACCGGAAAGACTTTACATAATATTTACAAGCAACAATATGTTGTTCGACTAATTTATGTATCAGCAAACTGGTTATGTATTTGTGAACTGGTTGGAGATTCCACCCCAGAATACACTAGGCTTGTTAAGATGGTTAGGGGAGTTTTAGAGTTAGGCTGCAGAGAGGAAAAGGTTAGGAAAGAATTAAAGTTATATTGCAGGAAGGGAATGGTTAGGGTTAGGAACTTACCTGTCACCATTGGAGGCGTCACAGAGACAGTAGTCATGGGACCAACGCTATCTTGGAGCACTACAGTTGTCGCTGTAGTCCCACAAAGTGAGTGACATATCATCAAAATGGTGAACGGCACCCAGCTCAGAGTCTTTTGGTTCAGCCTCCCTGATCGCCTCTCCTTCACTGATCCAGACTAGTATCAGAACTCTGCTACCATTTGTTGAACTCCGCTTTTTGTTGCAACTTTGTAGCTCATATTTTATCTTCAGCTGCTTTAAATAGTCTAAAATGTCCTTGATTAGTTCCTCAGTCTCCTCCATGGTACTCCATCCAGTATTCATTACTATATAATAAAATACTGATTGCTAACTACTGCATATAATTCCATAGTATTACCATTACTTGTGCCCTTCAATGATCTCCTAACTTTCACTGAAACAAATGCTCTGTCCATTCATATTGCAGCTACAAATGTAATACTGTATTGCTTGAAGTGCTTAGGTCTTAATCTAAATAAATACTACATTTTGTAAAATTGTGCCCTTGTCCATGCCAGAGCTCCGGCTACATCGGCAACAGAGGTCCGATGTCGGATCTCTGTACCTTTATTTTTCCACATCACCCCCTGTACAATAGGGACGGTGTGGAATGCTATCACTTTGTGAGACATCCCACCCTGTTGTATGTTACTGAACCATTGCGGATTTCTAGATCCAGAACCGTCCTGGAAAAATGCCGCCTGCGCCGCTTTCCAAAAGAGGGCATTTTCCGATTCTAGTCAGTGACTTACTTGCTGGAAGTCTTACAGTTTTATAAGAGGATTTTCTGCAGATGCAACTAAAAGTCTAAAATAATAAATACATTACCTCTACACTTTTTATGTGGAAACTCCAATACTTGGTTTGTATTCAACAAACATACGGGTTCATATTTCTATTGTGATTTAAAAGGCAATTAGACTTTGTGTGTTTTGCTTACTAAATAGGTCTATGCACATATTTTTGCTAGCATTTTTCTGTAAGGATGATGACAATCTCCTTAGCACTTAAGTACTTTCTTATGGTTTAATGTTTTTATAGGATATGGGTGGTATCACACAAAGGTGAATTCACCGCTGCAGGCAATATAGTTATGAGTGAGATTTAAGACCTTTACTTACATAGTGTTGTTTGCTATATATTAGTCTTGCAGAGTCCTTCAGACTTTAAATACATACATAAAATATATACAGCATGGTGCAATATATCTACAAAGCATATTAATATTTTAAGGCTAAAGTAAAAATGAATGTGAATATAAAATAAAATAAAATGTGAAAAGTCATTAAACTTACAGTATTTGAATAAAGACAATTTTTAAACACCAACCTTGCTGAAAGCTTAGAAGTTGATATTTTTTCTTCACAATTATGGACCAACAATGAAGAATACTTTCTGCTTACAGATGTGTTTACTTCAGCATTGCTATTCGTTTCTTGTTCCTTGTAGCTATTGCTGGTTTCGATTTCACAGTCATTATCAACCACATAGTCAGAATCGTTACTGCTATTTGCACTACCACCCCTAGACTCACTATTGAATAAATTATCTGGTGTTTGTTGCACTATAGACAAATGCTGGTCATGCACAATTATTTGCAGGTTTGAAGGGGTGTCCTTGGTTTTGTTCTTCTTAGTTTTTTTGTTAGAGCTTGGTGTTACTACATTACCCCTCTTCCCAAAAACATTGGTGAAGGTTGCAGAAGTTGCAGAGATACCAATTGTGGTTGTCATTGTCGCACTTGGTGGCTCTAATGGGATGACATCCTCCTCTAAAGTAAAATAAACATGACTGATTAATAACTTATAATATGCACAGCAACGTGAATACATATTTGTATATTATTTATTCATCTTTAGAAGAGCTTAGCTGCATCTTACTCAACCCAATAAGTATTTAGAACACTGTAGTAATGTCATCAATGTTAGATATGGCAGAGTGCACCTCAGCGGAGCTCCTTCTTGCTTTAACAAACAAAAACCATAATAATTCCCATCCCCACCCACACCAAACATTACATATGATATCCTCAAAGGCACTGAGGGAAAATATAACACACAGGATATTAATAATAGGCCGTATTCATAGATCCGTTTTTTGAGGAAGTTCTGTGCGTATTTTTACGATCCGATGACCTGCGCATGCAAAGTAACAAAATTTATGCAAACTACGTTGATTTTACGCACGGAAGTCCAGCAGGCACGGACTTGTGAATCGCACGTGGGAAGATCCGTATGGAGGGGCGGGTTTATAATCCGGAGAAAGATCTGTGTAAGCGGGTGGGGGGAGGCATTTAAATGACCATTTGAGGGCGCGGTTAGTTAGATACGCACGTACAGAAGTATTATACGTTCGGAAATGCACACTTAAAGATAAGGGTGGTCGTATTTGCGTACTTTAAAAGAAACGATCTCTGAATACTTCCCAATTACTACAAAAGGTTTCATAAATCCACAGGTAAAGCGTTATTAACATTGGACCGGATTCACAGATCCGTATTTACTACGTGCGCGTTTTTACGCATGTACGTAGCAAGGCAACACGCATGACACTCCCCTCGCCCGGACGGGTTTTCAGTGACTTACGCCTCCACAGGGCACCCTTATCTCTACGTGTGTACTTACGTGCGTATGTTATTTACGTACGTGCGTATCTAACGGTACCCATTTAAATGCCTCCAACCACCCACATTCACGTAATTTCTAACGTACGGAAAACAACCATGCCCCTCCGTACGTATGTCCCTAAGTGCGACTCACAAGTCTCTGCCTAAAATACTTACGTGTGTAAATACTACGTAATTTGCGTGGAAAAAATTACTACACATGCGCTTTTAATCCGCTCCTAAAAATACGCACGCAACCCAACGCAAAAACGTATCTGTGAATACGGCCCATTATGTATAAATGGCACATAAAATAGACATGTCACAGTAAAAGAACTAGAAAAAAGTACACAACACTTGCAATATAGTACCATCAACATATATTATACATTAGAGTCCCTATAGAAAAAGAAAAAAAAGGGGGAAAACAAACCGATGTAGAACCAGTAATCTCCCCTTAACATCATGACTAAAGAGGGGTTATAGTAGAGTTCTGTTCATCACCCATTACCGTTGCAAGCGGAGAGACATACCACGACGCCCAGATCCTATGGAATTTTTGTTTACCATATACAAACTTCTCATGATTTCTAGTGTCATTTACCAGGGCAACCCATTTATGGAAACAGGGACAAACAGTTGCCATCCAGGTTCTAGTCATAATTCAAAAAGGATAAAGGAGGATGCGCTAGAAAATAACAACAATTTTCTAGCGCATCCTCCTTTATCCTTTTTGTATTGTTTTGCTCACAGATTAGCAGTTACTGTGTGGAGGATAGCGCTCTGAAACTAACTATTTTTTCGCCCCAATCCACCAAGCTCGAGTCAGATCTCTTCTTTTCTAGCCATAATTACAACAGCAAGAGTAGTAAGAATAAACAGATATCTATAAATCATAGTGGAATAATTCTCCTCTAGACCAATACCAAAAATAAAGACCCTAGGGTTAAGATCTGGAAGACCAGGGACTGACGATAAAATAGAAACCCAGACTCCAGTATAAAGTTCTTGTATAACTGTACACTCCAAAACCAAATGCCAAAAATGAGCTCCCTCTCCCCTGCATCTGGGACACCTAGAGAGTTATTTCTCAACCCCCCTTATACAAGCATGCTGGTGAAAGGTAAACTCAGAGCAGAACAGATGTATCTGTTGGAAACAAAGATTTTCTGTGGCAAATTTTTACATGTTAACATCTCGGTACAGTCCTCATCGGGCAGCTTACACAAATTCCCCCTTAACTTCTATCTCAAAGCAGTCAGCCCGTTACCCCATGCACAGTCTCCCAACGAGGCATTTAAGAAGGAGACTGGAAGTTGTTTTGCAGCTGAGGACAATTTAATAGTAGCAGAGAGCTGTATCGTAACAGGACCCCGACCAAGGTGTGTCACCAAAGCATGTCTTAGTTGCATGTATCTATATGGGATTTGATTTGGAAGGGCAAAGGTGTATTTTAGATCTGAAAAACATCTTAAATATCCCTCACTAAAAAATTGACACCACACCAGCCCCCCTTCACACCAAATGACCGGAGAGCTTTCAATTCAGGGAATGCCCCATTAGACCAGAGAGAAATGGAAGGATCTATCACCTCATCTTCCAAAAGCCTAGGTACAATTCCCCAGACACTCCAGGCTCATCTCACTAAGGGAGACATTCGACCTCTAGGCTTAGGTGCTAAAAGAAACTGTAGTGGAGACAATAATCCTCCTCCCGCTGACCTATTCAAGGATCCCAATAGCCCCTGACCCCCATCGAACAGCCAAGGAATTAGGAGAGATAGTTGATAATATGTCCGTAGATTTGGTAGTGCCAATTTCCCCAATTGTTTTGGTCTGCCCAGGCTGACAAGAGAGATTTTATGCCTTTTACCACCCCATATAAAAGATGCAATCAAAGAATCAGTCTGTCTAAAAATCTTTCTAGTACTTGGGATATGACAGTTTTGCAGAATATAAAAGATATTTAGGTAGCATCACCATCTTAAACAGATTGATTCTGCCCATAACCCAAAGAGGTAATTTATCCCAAGTATGCATTTTAGCTTTAAACCAATTAGTGACGGGGTGGAGATTCTGCGCCATGTAGTCCATAGAGACTGGAATGTTCCATATGTATACGTATTTAAACTGAGTCGCCCTCTGTAGAGGAGAATTCGAGGGGAAAGAAAGTGGGGCCTCTAAACTGGGTGACAATTCAAAAATATTGGACTTATCCCAATTAATTCTGAGCCCAGAAAACCCTCCAAAGGTCTCAACCGTTTCCAGGAAGTGGGGTAGGGATTTCTCCGCTCCCACCACAAACAGCATAACATTGGCCTATAGTGCAATCTTATCCATTCCCTTGCCAGCAGGGAGACTAACAATTCCTGAAAGCGAACGGATGATGCATGCCAGAGGTTCAATGGCGAGAGTGAGGAGGGCAGGAGACAGGGGGCAGCCCTGCCTCGTGCCACGGCCCAAGGTAAAGGGGGAAGATGTATAACCATTAACACAAACACGAGCCGCAGGCAAAAAATACAACAATCTCATCCACCTGATAAAACAGGGACCGAAGCAAAAGCAATCCAATACCTCCAAAAGGTAACCCCATTCCACTGAGTCAAAGGCCTTGGCAGCATCCAAAGACACTACCACTGCCCCCTCCCCAGCTTCATGGGGCATTTGAAGATGCATAAATACGCGCCTAAGGATTATGGAAGTGGACTTGACAGGCATAATGCCTGCCTTGTCCGGGTGTATTAGTTGTAAAATAACCCTATTTAGCCTAATTGCTAACAGTTTGGCTAAGATTTTTATGTCTGTGGTTAATAGAGATGGGCCGGTAGGAATCCGGGATCTTAGGATCTTTACCAGGCTTACGAATCACCACAATAAGAGCCTCTGACATAGATATGGGGAGAGAACCAGTCTCCAACAAACACTTAAATATTTCCAACAATTTAGGAATGTAGAAAGATTTAAATTGCTTGTATAACAAGATCTGTGCAATATCTGGAGCCCTGTATTTCCACTCCCTATGAGTGTCCCCTATTTCAACTATATGGCGATTGGCTTGGTCACCAGTGGCCAAAAATATAATTCAAATGCCCAGTAAATGAAAAACAACACCAAGCCTTAGCAAAAAGACAGTCCTTCCACTCCCTCTGTATTGACAACCAGGCAAGCCTATCCGCTTCAGTATGAGATCTCACATAATTAGCTTCACAAAGTCTAGGGACACCTCCTCCACTGAAATTTTTTTTTATATCTGCAACCCACCGTATCAAAGAACCCCTAAGAATCGCCCTAAAAGCATCCCAAAGCAGAGCTGAAATAGTGTTTCCAGTCCTCAATCACATAGTCCAGTACCCAACAATTCCAACCAAAAGGGGTTCAACTTCCAAAATCTCTGACCAGTATCCTCCATCAAAGAGATATTAAACTCCACTGGAGAATGATCAGAGATCCCTCTAGAGAGGTAACGCACTGATTTCACATGAGAGACCAATTGACGGGAAACAAGAATTAAGTCTATGCGGGAAAGAGACTGGTGAGTGGCTGAGTGACACGGATATTGCCTTACATCTGCATTATGGATACGCCATACATCCACTAACCCCAACGTGTCCAGTAACTGAGAAAAAGAAGAGGGAGAGGACTGCAAACCCACAAAGGACTCTCTTCAACTATCCAACTCTCTATCTAATACGTTGTTAAAGTCCCCAAAACATATCACAGGAGTCCCTGAGAAATAAATAATGCAGCTTTCCTAGGGCCTTCAGGAGAATAATGAGGCGGAATATATATTTCAAGTAGGAGAACAGCAGTGAGATCCAGGGTAGCCCTTATAAATACATATCGGCCTTTTGGGTCTGATTGAATAGTATCCGGGAAAAATGTAAGTCTTTTATTAATAAGAATGCACACCCCTCGGGAGTATGCAGTGCACATGGAACGGTAGGCCCAGCCCACCCACCGTTTTTTTAAGGGCTAAAAGTCTACCACCCACCAGGTGTGTTTCTACAAGGCAGACTATGTCAACATTAAGTTTCTGTATAAGGTTTAGTACCAGGGAGCACTTTATTTTGTCATTCAACCCCCTTGTATTCCAGCATACTATTTTCAAAGTACCTGTCATGATACAAAGCTAAACCCAGGCCTATACGGATACACAAGAGGGAGAAACGAACCCGCCCCCTCCAGATCTCCTTGCAAGCTGTAAAAGCCACCAAAAGAGAATATCAGCAGTGTGGGGGTAGATATAAAGGAGTGCAGGGAGGAGGGAAAATGCCACCCACAGGCTGATCCACAAGAGGCTTTATAACGCCAAAAACTATGCAAAGTCAAGGAACCTTTACTACAGCCCACGGTTCTCCAGCTAAAACCCCTTCCAGGTACTCTCAGATATTGCACATAACTAAAAGTTAAGTAAAATACATGTCTACATAACAAATAACTCCCCACATGTGCCATATCCCACGCGCCATTCCTCATGATAGCAATTCTACCCTTTCAAACACCCTGAGAGCATTTACTCATACCCACACTAACCCCACCCTGTATTACCCTCTCCAACTGAGCAATACTTCTTCCCAAACATATTCTTATACTAAATTATCCAACAAACTAACAACCAATTACTTAGCCTACTAAAGCACTGGGAGCTAGTCTTGTAAGCTATTTAAACTAGGCACTCTAGATATTTGCACCTCCATGGCAAAATCCAGGAAAGCTGATATGGAAGGATTATCCAATTTAAAAGGACCTTGTTGCCTTGATAAACGAAAAATGGTGTCACTATCATGGAAATGCAGAATATGGGCAATCAGTGTATGAGGAGGAGCACCCAGAGGAAATCGATATGCTCTCTCTATGGTGAAGTGCGGTGAGAAGGCCTCCCGACCATACTCCTGCACCAGCAACTCCTCCAGGAATTTGACAGGATCGTTACCATCCCCTTTTTCCAGAAAACCAACAAATCTAATATCGTTCCATCTGAGTGGACCCTCCAAGTCAGAGCTTGAGAGGAAAGTGCATCCAACTGGTTAACCCCTACAAGACCGAAATTTGGTGTTCCGTCTCGCCCAGACGTTCTCGCACCTTTTGCAATTCATGCCGTACGATTGATAAGTCTACTTGCACTTCACCTATCTTGACTGTAACCCATAATTCCAAGTCTGTAATAACTTGTAAGACTTGGGAAAGTGACGGAGAAGGAGGGGAATCTGACGGAATCTCTGACTCTGATTGGGAAGTGGCAGCCTGTGAGGAGGAATAGCCCGCTGAGAGCTGGAAGTAAAGGATTATCTGGCGTATTTTCCAGTTTAGCTGTTGCTGCAGCAGATTGGTTTCCCATCCTGGGAGGAATGTTTGAGGGAATACTTGTTAACTTTGTAGATGCAAAGGATTGAGAGCGCAGTCCCATATAGATCATACTTGTAAAATTCAGGAAAGACCGTGAAATACACAAGAAATCTTTCTCAAATCCTTCAATTTATAAAATCCACCCGCAAACAAGGACACTAGAATAACCACCCACTATGTAGATGAAGATTAAACTGGCACAGTCCCGTATAGGTGACAATACTTATAAAATCCAATAAAGGTTTTACAATACACTCAAATCTTCCAAATTATGAAAGCCACCAGCAGGTATTGCAGCAGGATAATTCAAAGGATTAAACTGGCACAGTCTCATATAAATGCTTGCTAAATCCATAAAAGGTAATGGAATACACAGGAAATCTGGCCTGAGTTTTCCAAATTGTAAAAACCACCAGCATAGAATGTCAACAAAATATCTACTCACTTTGTAGATAAGGATTAAACAGGGACCATTTTCCCATATAGGTGGCAATACTTGTAAAGTCCAGTAAAGTGGTCAAATATATAGGATATCTGGCTCAAAACTTGCAAGCTGTAAAAGCCACCAAAAGAGAATATCAGCAGTGTGGGGGTAGAGATAAAGGAGTGCAGGGAGGAGGGAAAATGCCACCCACAGGCTGATCCACAAGAGGCTTTATAACGCCAAAAACTATGCAAAGTCAAGGAACCTTTACTACAGCCCACGGTTCTCCAGCTAAAACCCCTTCCAGGTACAGCTCCCTCTAGCTCTCCTATCCTCCACTCTGCCTGCAGAACTTCAAAGAGCTGCTCTTCTCCACTACTGCTGTGAGTCACTTACAGCCGCCGGAACCTCCAGGTTCAATAACGGAGGCTTGATCAGCACCTCCGAGGCTCCCAGCTGACTTCCACCGGTGAGCAGGCACCAATAGTTGGCTATTGCAGCAGGATTTTTAATCTGGATGGTGTTCAGAGCTCAAGAACCATCCTACACCATCCTAAGCCAGGCCCCGCCCCCCCATGTTTCTCAATATTTTTTGCATATTCTGCACATAGGCAGACATTCAGTTGCTATGATACTGTAGAAAACAAAGTCCTATGATAATTGGATCTACGAACTAGATCTACTAACCAAAGAAATCATGAGTTTAGAGACCATATAGAAATTTAAACACTGTACTAATAGATATATAATTCTTTTAAACAAGTTATAACCTGGGCATATACTGTATGTATTAATCATGTTTAAAGTTAGGCTAATAAACTGTATGGCACAAGGCTTACATTGATCACGACTATGGTTATATACACAAAAAAATGTAACAGAACGTAATCTAGCGCTGATAATAGAAATATGGATGGGGTGGAAGGATTTTTTTTTACAGGAGAGCCTGTCTGCTACCAATAAATGGTAAGGGAATCCTGGGTGAACTTTTTGTTTTATCTAATCCTAACCCTCCACCCCCTAATAAATTTGTTTGTTTATATCTTACCCCCCTTTTTTCATTCATTTATTCATTCTTTCATTTCTCAAGCCCCATCAGGTTATCCTGGCGCACCAACACAACTTTTCACAAAAAAGTACAGAGCAGTATTACAAGAGGCACTGAAAGTCCTATTACTAAAGAAGATGGACCTGTTATATTGGGGAAAAATTAAGCATATTTATTTTCTTTTAAAACATCTGTTATTTTATTTGTATTTTGTAGGCTCCTTGTATTTCTTTCCCTTGTGTGAAATTATTTTTTTACACTGCCAAATTTTTTGGGTACTAAAAGTATTATTTAAAAAGCTATTGTGGGTTGGGGAAGTCATGTAAACATTTCGCACACAATGGGGCTGATCCTGCTTACCATTAACATCAAGTGCATCATCAAGCAAGTCAGATTTCTCTGAAAGTTTACAATCTTCATCATCGTCAAGTTTCTTTTTCTGCAAATTCCTCTTCTTTTTTCTCTTCTCTTTACGTTTTTCTCTTTTAGCTGCAAGAGCTTGCTTTCTACTTTCTTCTCTTGACTTTTCCCCCATTAGAAAAAACAAGGATTACATTTATGTTAAACACACACAAGAATATATATATAGATCAGTAAATTGCAAGAAAGAAGGCTTGCTCAATTGTAGTATTTCAGTCCAACAGATATAAGTATATAAAGATATAGTCCAAAGTATCCCATCTGGAACATCTAGCTTATAATTGACAACCGCTGCTCCACTTTATTCCCAAGTCCTGTTCCAAGGAAGGCTTCAAAGTAATTCTAAAACATAAAAGAGAGAAGGAGTGCAGCAAGGTTTAAGATTTACTTTTGAATAAACCTTGCTGGACTATGAGGCGCCCCTTCTCTCTTTTTTGAGGTGTGTGCGTGTGTATGTCTGTGTCCTTGTAAGTAAATTCTCTGACTATTTTGGTCTGTGGCTGGGTAATTGCAAGAGTGCGGGGGTATCTTTTTGTGTTAATTCCCCTTACCTTACAGCATCTGCTCCATATTACCTTATAAATTGATTTGAGCAACCTTCATTCTGAGTGTTTGTTTTAAAGCTTGTCTGGGATAGCAGCTGACAGGGAGTGCTGTCTCAGAGTAGCTGTGAACTCTCAATTTAAAAATACATGATATATGACCCAAAGTTGGGACTCTGACAGTTTTAGAGTTAGTACCACCAAACAGAGAAGCCTTGTGGCTTATCATATATCTGCAGGTGTATGTAACAAATTTCTTTCTGACTTTTATTTTAAAGATAGCATGTGTGTGTGTGTATATGTTTGTGTATGTATGTATGTGTGTATGTGTATATAT
>WWET01002155.1:193180-213587 GCA_011038615.1 Limnodynastes dumerilii
ATTTAAAGAAGCATGCTATTACTAAGTGTATTAAAAAGTATTTGAAATAGCTAGGTTATTATTGAGTAGTAGGTTATTAAGTGGTCGGTAGTAACAAGCATTTTAAGCTCTTGTTTGCACCATGGTTATAAAAACTTTACTAAGCTTTTAGATTGTGCTGCTACTTACAAAGATGGCAGCAATTAAGATTACATACAAAACATTTTTTTGTGTTTTCATGTATCTGTGCTTTTCTGTTTCTTTTATTACCTTCTCAAGGTCAAGCTCTTCAAGCAGAATACTAGCATTCTTGTTTGCCTCTGCAGCTTGCTGGTCCTTTGCTTTTACAATTGTTTCCATGCACTGGTGGCATTTCTTCAATAGATCCTATAATTCAAAATAGGTTTGTAAAGGAGAATAAGAAACAAACACTATAACATTCATCAGAAGCCTGAGATGCCATTGTTACAATGCTATAAGTGTCAGAAATCGTTATTCACGATTTGTAGACTATAATTACAAAGAGTCAAACGCTACAAAAGAGAACGTAAAAGTCAAATTTCACAAATTTCACTCACAACTTAAAGTATTTATATATTGTAAAAGAATATGGGGGGCACAAAGGTAAACATCAGAAAAAAAGTAGCAAAACATATGACAACAGAATAATTACCGCATATACATCACAAGTGAAAATTAAGAGATAAATTTAAGCTTCAGAATAGATAATAACTAATGAAATGTGCTGTTTTGCCAAACGTCAACAACCAAAAAGAGTTAAGTTAAACTGTAAAAGGTCAAACTAAATGACAAATCAGATACAATGCCGAAAGCAAGAAATAATTATGTCTAAAAAGATATATGCCAAAAGAAACAGCAAAGAACTGGTGTATAAAAAAGAATTAAAAAAAAAAAAAAGGGTGGGCTCTTCAAAGAGACACAAAAAAATTATTTTAAGCTTATAGGATGTCTAACGTTTAAATATATTAACAATATACATAACAATAAACCATAAAAATTTTAAAAATGTGCTTAAATAAGTCACACAGACCTTAATCTTATATAACCTATTTATAATCACAGGTGTCCAATTACAAAAATAAAGCATACATGTTATTTTCACATGGATAGGTCTTTCTTACAGGTTTTATACAACAAAGTACATGTACACGCCTCTTATATATATTGCCCCTTCAGCTAACTCCCATATAATCTAACTAACCAAACACTGCTGATTCTTTTAACAGGACTGGTATATATAGGGTTCTATCCATTCATATGCAGTTGAGGGCTTTCCTAGACCACCACCAGACACCTGCGCTGTCCTCTACGGTTGTGGATTAATGTGCAATATGCAGAAGCCGTGTTTTCACACAATTTAAAGCTTGAATCTTAAGAGAGAGAAAATTGATCTGTGCATATAGTAGCTTTGTAGTAACTTTTACACACTTCTTTGCTTCTAACAGTGATTTCTGCACAAGGTATGATAACTTTGAGGCTGAGTGCTCTAGTATTCAACTGGTAATTCTTAATTCGTAGCACCAGTACAACACTCCAACTTACTTTTTTAGTGAGCATATTTAAGCAAGACAGAGGATTATACAGGTGCTAGAAGTGAAGAAACACATTAAAAAGATACTACAAAATTTCTATATACAGCTAGATATTTCCACCAATGCTATGTCTGGAAAAGATCTCCACTGCATGTGAACAGATTGAATCCTCTGTATACTGATTCTGTTAAAAGATTCTGAAGAATTCTTGGTGAGAGTTTCTTTCTCTCCTCAGTGTTTGGGCCATTAGAATATATGGGACATAGGTGAAGATGCAATATATAAGAGGAATGTTGGTGGACTTTGCTCTATAAAAGCTGGAAGGGAGACTTATTCATGTGAAAAGGACATATATCCTTTAATTTTGTCATTGGACATCCGTGATTATAGGCAGATTATTATAGATTGAGATCTATGTGGTTTACAACACTTATTTGAATGCAAGATCCGGAAGACAGCCCGGCCCATCCTCTCTGCTCGCCTAAACTCTAAAAGGTGGGAAAGGAGAGGGGACAGTGGACAGTGTAAATTATACAGTATGGGATAGTTTATAGACCAGTGGTCGTATGAACAATGGTCTATCGCAATGTAATTGCTGCACAGTCTGCACGTGAGAAGGGAGTTCACTTCGTTCTTACGTTTGAACTATCAGACCTCCATACGTATAGAGCACATACACAGGTCTTGATCCAGTTCATAGTGGCTAAGCAATTAGAGGGGATCTGTGACCCTGTATAGCTTTCTTGTTTTCACTCAAAGAATATAAATCTTTTGGAGTATTTCTAGCTTTATAAAAGGTTTGTTGCAGGGAAGTGTACAGGTTGCAAGGCACTGCATGTTCAGAAGTCAATTATGACCATGCATCAGATTCACAACTAAGAAGCACTGCTAATTAGGTGCATATATGTTCTCCTTCCACTTGTTGCAATGACAACTTTCATAACTCAAGAAACTATTCGCATCTACTGATTTAACATAAGTAGAAGTAATAGGACAGTCCTCATTCTCTGGGGCTTTCAAATATAGATCAAGATACTCAATAGTATTTCCCCCGAAACTTGGAGGTAAAAGACAAACCAAAATCATTATGGTTGAGTTGACTCAAATTTTTCAAAATTTGATACTGTATCATCCCATATTACAAAGTGATCATCGATATATCTCTTATAAAATTATATATTTTTTTTACATATATATTTTTTTAATATAATTTTACTTATTTTTATAGTTACCGTATTATTTATTATTTAAAATTTTGTTATTTTATTTTATTCATTAACTGTATTATGAACCATAAACACTGGATTTGGTAAATACAAATTAACGTGGATTTTATATGGATGTTTCTTATTGATGTACATTCACGTGAATTGGAGTAATGAATTATAAGTAACCAGCTTATTCATTTATATTTTTTTTATTTTGATTTTATATATATTATGTTTGAATTAGGTGAAACATAAACCTAGTAGCTATTTTAGGCTATGAGAATACTCTATATTAAAAAGTCTCCAAAAGGTTAATTACACAGGTAATGAATTACTCAACCACTATATAAGAAACCAACATAGGTCTCTGAAGAAATATCCTGAGATAAAACGCGTCAGTCGGTTTTGTGGTTCCCATTGACATTATTTGGTCTGTGATATTGCACCTCGATACTTCAAAAGTGTTGTTTGTTTGTTTTTTCAATTTGCGGGGGTGCACACGCCGCAATTTAAGACTGTCCAAATCTATCTGAACAGCACAAGCGGCACTATTGGTATTTGCCCCGATCCACTAATTTAAACAGTCGGGGGAGCCGAGGCCTAGTCCGACAGTGGTGATGCATTACAACCTAGTCGTGCTGTGTAGAGAATGAAAGCCGCTTTAACAATAAGAGTGTTCTGGCTGCCGGCTTGGCGCGACATCTGCGGCAAGCTATATACGGGCTGTAGACACAGCTCTTTCGCCCCTAGTGAAGCACTACTTCGGCTCATGGAACTCAACTGAGTGAGAGCCAACTAATTATATTTATTTGCCGCTCAAATCTACCAAGTACATATTTGCAGGTGCCTTACTGACCTATACCTCGTGAATGCAGTCAATAGTTACTAGATACTTTTTTCACTTTAAACTCTACAATTGATTGTTGGAAGTTGCAAACACCATCAATACTCCACTACTTCAATTTATTTGGGACATTTTACTAGCCGAGTCCTTATTTACTGGTTTTATGCAGATTGAAATAGTACATTTTGAGCCTTATATAGCAATTTTTTCCTGCAGTGATAGGTCTTGTATTGTTCACAATATATGGTCTATTGCTTAGTTACTGTTAATGTATGGGCCCATAATAATATTCATTGTGAAATTTATTCTGTGTGTTTTTAAATATTACAATAAATTTTATTTTTAGATTTTTTATGACATTTTACGCCGGATCAATTCTTGTTAAGTTATGATAACTGTAAGGCTCTCAGTTGTGCTCTTTTACAGTGAAATACTTCTATCTGACTGAATATGACATTAACTGAAAGTCTGTTCAAAACAAAACAGGGGCCACCTAAATGGTGTTGCTCAGACACTGGCACCTTGCCCCTAAAACCAGTAGTTTTGTTTCGGATACGGTTATTCCCTCTAAAGGAAAAAAATGTACATGCGTACTCTTAAAAAAAAAAATCAAAAAAAAATCACATGACCTAGTAGTAATAGTAGTAGCAGTAGTAAGTAGAATGAGTGTTCCGTTAACGTTTTAACCATTTAAGTGTCAGCAGTGTCTTCCAGCAACAATGACAGAGGGGAACATTAAAAAAAAAAGTCTTCATAAAACTTTTAGGTTTACAGCACATTTTTCATTTAGTGCTCCACAGTATGGAATGCTGTACTCACCTTATCTGTTATTGTTGCAATGTATCGCATGCACTCAATATCAGATGGAAACTGATTTACTTCTTTAACCATAAACTGTACAACTTTAAGGTGGCCCTGTAACAGAAATGAAAACAAATTGGTGCACAAATTTTTCTTTTTCAAAAATCACTATAAATCAACTATTAAAACACAATTTCTTATTTAAAGGCATTGCTTGACAGTAATTAATATCAATTACACAACCCTGATAAAGACTTAGGTGGAAAAAGGTTGGTGCAGTTGTTAGCATCAACCAATGAACGTATTGTTTTTATAACGTTTTATCATATATTCATGTTAGTGCATATATTAGATGATATTGGATGATTTTTATTATTAAAGTGAAAAAGACAATTATAATATGGGAAATTCTTATGGTTCTTATGTATATTAGCAAATTTATTGTTAATAATACACTGATTATGTAAAAGTAGTAACCAGACAGGAGAAATGCAGACTTTAAAGGAGGTCATGTAATAGAGACTGAGTCAACACCTTGGGCCAGATTTACTAAGCTGCGGGTTTGGAAAAGTGGAGATGTTGCACATAGCAACCAATCAGATTCTAGATGACATTCTCTAGTATGTAATAGGAAAGTTAGAGCTGGAATCTGATTGGTTGCTATGGGCAACATCTCCACTTTTCCAAACCAGCAGCTTAGTAAATCTGGCTCTTGTGTCCTAACCTCCTTTGAATGCAATCATGGGGTACTGGTGCTAATGTTACAAAAATAAAAGCAGTGTGACATGCCATTAACAATAATAATACAGAAGAAAAACCCAACACCACAAGGAATAACACCCAATAATAACTTGTGTTAGATGTGTTTATATGCATATGAATTAAAGTTAAATTAGTCTTGTTTGATATCTTGATATTTATGGTGTTGTTCTTTCTATGTTTTAATAATTATTAAATAGTTTAATAAGTTACCTTACAGTTAATTTCTTATTGGAAAAAAGAGTTTCCTGTGAGATATCTCTGTATTTTTCCACCAGAGTATAAAGCGCATTTTAAAAAAAATATTTGCAGACTTTATATGTGTTTTATTCACATACCCCTCAGCATGCTGCTCATACATTACTGTTTTTTATATATGGTTTCCTTTCTCTCTGTATAAGTGTTTCTTTTTCTGTTGTGTGGCCATACGGTTTAAAAAGCATTTGCCCAGGACAACTGGTCTTTATCATTTATTATGGGTGTTATTATAATTAGTGATGGCCAGATTTTTTTTCCACATTACTTTGATAGCTTGAAGTGGCAGTATCAACATCATATACACACACACAGTAGTGTGACCCTACTGCACAATTACCTGCTCTGCTGGAACCCCCCAGTGCCTCATTTAAGACAGTAGCGTCAGGTCCCCCCTCCGCTACCTAGTAACAGCCAGTCCCTGTTACTATGTAGCGGAAGAGGGACCTGCCGCCGCCATTTTCTCATTCCTGGATCGAGGAGTGACACTCCTGTACTATACAATGATATTGTAATAGCATCACTTCTGCCTTCAACTCCGTCCACTTCTGGACCTGTGATCATTACAGATTGAAATCACTCTATACAATGTCCGGGAATATTACATCTCCGGACTCCAGGATGGGGAATACTGGGGAGGCTGGAGACACCTCGGTAACCTCAATTTTAATTTCATGTGCTGCTGTTTTTGATTCTCCTGTCTATTGCATGTTGTGTTTCCTGTCACTATTGATAGCTGGAGCAGGGTCTCCCTTCTTTATTATACAATTGCTTTATTTAGAGGGACGGGGCACTTGCAGACTACTGGAGGGACAGGTATACTCCATCTTGGGGCGAAGTTCCGCCGTGAGGCGGCAGGCACCTTACTAGGAATAATATTTTGTCCAAATTAGAGCAGGGAGCCTATTTCACATTATCTACTGAGCATGTGATTTGCCGCTACTGGTCCCATACTCCATGGGCTATCCTTGGTACTATTATATACTTTATACATATATTGTTTCCAGACCTAGCATATTGCGTGTGTACTTCTGCCTATATGGTACCATTGTACTGCCTGTCACCTTAACCATTGCTGACATCTTTACCTCTATATATATGCATTTTTGTGAGCCTCTATAGGTTCTTTTGAGGTGGGGATCTTACAAATATATTGTTTTTTCTGATGGTACCAGCAGCTACATGAATTATGCATATAGTGTTTTAATATTTCGCCGCCATTTATTTTTAATAACTTTACAATAATAGTTAAGTTTTAATAGATCCATTGCAATATTCAAACTATTACTGTTACTGATTAGGTGTGCACTATTAGGTAGTCTCTTCCCTTTCTTATTTTAAAAGGTACTTTTCTCCTGAATGGGAAACGCTTGGGAGGCTGGAGCCTTACCGTCCGACCGCTGATCCGCTAGTAAATGAGTGATGACACCCACACTGTACACTTTACATGCTTCCCCCCGTCCTCCTTAGCGAGTGGAGGGGAAGCACAGCCCCTTTGCTCTTAAATACAGTCATACGGACCTGAAGTTCCATATGATGGTTTTTACGTTAGTTTTACTAAAGTAACATTTGGAGGGAGCATGTGCCCTCTAGTCCATTCAGCCCACTTATGCACCTTGCATGCAAAAGTGTGCTATCATTATTAAGTGTGACTTCGGTCCAAAGTTTTTTGTGTTTGTTAAAACAAAAAAACAAAACAAAATTAAGCTTAATTTATTAGTAAAAGCACAAAAAACACTCTCGCAGGAAAACAGCCATATTACCTTTCGAAATGCTGACATTAAAGGTGTTATCTTACGATTATCAGCAGCATCCACATCAGCGCCCGCATGAATTAGCAGCTGAACTACATCAAAATGTCCCCCATTGGCAGCAAGCCAAAGAGGTGTGTTCCCTTTTTTATTACGTACATCAATATGCGAATTTCTGAAATACAGCAAAAAAAGCAGTAGGTAAATTGTGCAATAAAACTAAAGTTCTAACTTGTAATTAAAATTTGACATAAAATATCTGGGCATAGATGTGTGTTGGCAGACAGGTGACCTTTCCTAACTCAACAATACTGCTCTGTAAAAATAAAACTGTTCACCCTTTGAGTGCCACAAGCAAAAACAAAGTATTTTGCTGCAGGGAACACGATTTGTTCAAGTGCGCAATTCTCCAATTTTGTTGTATTGCTATATTTGAATCAGCTATTTAGTGTTTACTAAGGGGTTAAATTACGGTTAAATAAATAATAACTTAGGCAGTAATGAATAAATGTGGACCGTGTAGGTGATCAGTTTTATTTTTCCATTTTGACTACATACTTTGCAGATTTTACTTTGTCTCTTTCACCATCTGCATCAACCTTTTTGATACAATTCTTGTTTTCCCATTATGAATTTTTCATTTCAACATACAATTCAGGTAAAACATAGCCACAAACTGTATATCAGAAACACGGACCGGATCGAGACTCCCGCACGCTTTCCGTATGTGTGGAAGTCTGTTCGTCCAATAGAGAGATGGGAGTGAACTCCGTACAACCGCCGATCCACCCACTTCAGTGGGCAGAGGGAAAGCACAGCTCATTTCTTCGGAAATGGCATCGTACGTTCTGTGCGATGCTGGGCATGCTGGTGTTACTAACATATCATCAACGTAATATCTGGAGGGCGCATGCAAACACATCCAGTCAAATCTGCCCACTTACACACCTTGCGTGTATATGTGGCATAACGTAACTAACTCTGGATCCAGTCCCAGATTTTAAAATCTATGTAAATTTTGAGATTAGCTGCATAATATCTCGAAAGCATAAACTAATTAGCCAAAACATTCCAGCCTGTGTGGTTTCCCCTTCTCCCACCAAATCAGCTCTGACCCGTTGAGGACTCCACAAGACCTTTAAAGGTGTCCTGTGGTATCTGGCAACAGGCCAATAGCAGCAGGTCTTTTAAGATCTGTTAATTGTGGAGTGAGGCCTCCATGGATCAAGATTATTTTTCAGGCACAACCCACAGATTTCCAATCAGAATGACTAATTGTTTTAGCTGATCGGTGTATAATTCACCTATATATTGCTCCCAAATTAACATAAGGGAATGACTGAAGAGTTCTCTGGAGGATACACGCATACAATTAGCCAATTAAGAACCATTTTAAGAAGAGAAGATCCTTTTTCTTATGCTACATCCTTTCTATTGCATGGTTAGTTCAGCAATGTGAAACCCAACACTATTCCCTTTTAAAACTGTGATCAAAATTACCAATAAAACATTAAGGTGTACAGTAGACATAACCTTATGCTATAAGTGGGAGCAATCAATATTAAGTATAAACTGTCTAAATCCATGAGAGCCAATTATGGTAAAACTAGACTTTTTCTCTGATGTATTGTTTACCTTTCAATAAGAAGTTCACAAAATTTATAATGTCCTTTGTCTGCTGCAATTGTTAGAGCAGTATCTCTTGATGAAGGCACTGGAGGAGAATTGACATCAGCTCCTTTGTCTAAAAGAACTCTTCCTACCTCTGCATATCCTCCTGACGCAGCTTCCATTAGTGGAGTTAAACCAGTCTGAGATACAAAATAAATACAGTTTTAATTTTCATGCAACGTAAAGAGTAATCTCAATAGTTCCATTCGGATATCTCATATTCATAAACACAAAATATTGTAGAAAGACTACAAAAAGATAGCATACATGATGTGTTACCACCCAGTCCTGTTATAATGAATGTTAAAATTGTAATGCGCTATATAAAAACCTGTTAATAAATAAAATAAATGTGTTTACTCCACTCATTGAACAATACAGAGCTGCCACCACTGCTTGTATGTATCTTTAAAAGTGCATATTTTCTTAACTTCTACATTTTTGTCTAGACTGATTAAATCTTAGAAAACTGTGACAAATTTAGAACATATTTCTAATTTCCATTTAAACTGGAATAGGCAAAAACAAATTAAAAACCTAATTTTCCATTGCTATAACTGTACACAGCATTTTCATTACTGAACCACATGTCCAACAACTAAATGCAATGGATAACTATGCATGGAAGATTACAACAAATTCCTGCTAGGGTAGCGACAGCACTCCCCCAACCAAGAGATGGGATTCCTGTATAATCCACATAGTAAAAACAGTAACAGAACAATTTGGTCACTGTATTGGCCAAAACAAAGTAAATAACCAGTACAAACATGTATACATTATNATAAATTTTACTAATCCGAGTGGGGAGAACAAATAAAAATAAAGAAATGTGTATATACAAAGATGATTGCTAGACAAACCTTGGCTCTGTGTTCAACATTGGCTTTCCTATCCAAGAGAAGGCTCACGACCTCTGCTCTACCCTGGAAGCAGGCTAAGGTGAGAGCTGTATTACGGTTGGTTTCAATCTGAGCATTAATGTCAGAACCCATATCAAGCAGCAATTTAACTGCCGGAACATGTCCATTCATTGCAGCCAACATTAAGGGGGAAATCCCTAACTTACTGCCAGTCCTGCAAATAAAATAGTTTTGTTTAATTACATTAAAGAGAAAATTCAAATATTTTCAGGATCATAACACAGAATTGCTACCTTGAGTTAATTTCAGCCCCTGCATTTAAAAGAATCTTGATAATATTGACATATCCTCCAGATGCAGCCAAGCTGAGAGGGGTATAGTCAGATACATTTCTATGTTCTTTGTTGGCTCCTCGAGACAAAAGCAGCTCAACCACCTAAAGTTTGTAATAAAAAAAGATTGTTTTTTTAGTTAAAATACATTTTAAAGTTAAAAGTCTGATTAAGTTCAAGGCACACTTAAAATATAAGGAGCACATTAGAACACAGGACAATGTAGCCCAAATCCAAATATAAGAATCAAGGCTTAGCGTAGTTCAAAAAAGAAGCAAATAATTCCCTGAATGCAAACATTTTAACTGGTTTTCCAGCTCTTACTAAGTGCCCAGATTTTACTATCTTTAGCGGGGGGTGCAGGGGGCGTACACTCCCCGCTACGAGGACGGGGCACCCGTAGGTCTGGATCCGGCCCAATGTTCCTAACCCGGTAGATGATCCACAGCCCTTGCACTTAATAACCCTTTCACTTCATATCAGACATATCTCATGAAACGTTCATGTGCGTAGCGCATTTATGGCAGCGTACCTACGATGCACTCCCATAGGCACTCCCCTTGGTCGTACTTAGTTTAGCCTTCTCACGCCCAGCATACCCTGCCCTAACTTTTCTGTTCGTAACAGCGGGCGTCCGTAAGCTCATTGCGTAGTTACGACGCTTAGCACGCCATACTGTACAATTTAAATGCCTCACCCCGCCCTCGGTGCATATATACAGGTTTCGTATGGCAGGAACGCCCCCTCGAGTGATGATACGAAGCTGGTACGCTCAAAGCTCATATGCTCAGAATTTCGTAGCGTGACATGAGCGTAACATCTGCCCCGAGCATGCGCAGTAAGTACAAATGGCCGTTTTTATGCTTACAACCATTGTAAAAACGCACCCGAGCGTAGGTCTGGATCAGGCCCATTGTACTTGACTGTTACTATTTAGAAGTTCCTGAGGGACATTGTTATCTTTCAATTTCTGTGAGATTTATATTTGAATGATCACTTACCTGTCAGTGAACACATTACCTCTGAATTCGTGGTTTTGTCCTCAAACCTTTAGAAGTTTTGGATATGATGAGAACATTTTTTATAATTACTTCGTAACACTGGACTGGATTCACAACCCCAAATTTTTTTATTTACTTATGTGACTATTTTTCTGATTATAGCTACCACGCATGCGTAGTAACTATTTTACACCATCTACGTAGCGTTTCGTTACGTAGATTGCGTACATGCGGTCTTTAAAGATAGGTAGATAGCGTGAAATAGTTAATACGCATGTAGTAGCTATAATCGGAATAATAGGCACGCAAGTAAAAAATTTCAGGGCGGTGAATCCGGTCCGGAAATTTTCTCTGTGATATTGGCTTAAGACCCCAGGGTGAAGGAAGTTACTACATTGTCAATACTGTGTTTCAAAGAGATCATCTATATAGAAATTTAATTCTGGTATTTATTAGGAATTTTCCTGTGTTATCGAGACTGTGTCTTAAAGAGATAATTCTAGGTAGATTCAGTTCCGGTAATTATTAGGAATTTTCTTGTGTGTGTCAGTCAATACAGTTTCTGCTTAAGGCCTCCATGTTAAGAGAATCATTGATGTCTGCATTGTAATTTTTTAAGAAGATCCTTAACAATTACTAGAGATTACACTGTACCAGCACTTGTATTTCCATCCTGTTTGTATCTTTTATACTGGACCTGGTAGTTGGTAAGGGTTGAGTAGTGGTCTGTACAAAGTGATGACCACCAGCGTCTCAAGGATGAAACTTACCCTAAATATATACCACTTTACATACGACAGCTACAGACTCTAGCATTTTACACCATAAAAAAGGCACCTCACCCTAATTTGCTGTATATAATGGAGTTCCCAACGTATGTATGTATGTATGTATGTATGTATGTATGTATGTATGTATGTATGTATGTATATATATATGTGTATATATATATATATATATATATATATATATATATACATTCCAAAGAACTGTCACTCCTCTTAATAAAGTAGAAAAAACTTGCTCTTGTGCTGTATCAAATTGTAAATGACGTCACCATCGGCCTCTGACTCATGCAGCGCATTGGAGGGAGCTGTCCACAGCTGGAGGAGGCACCGCTCGGTAATGGGTATCGTTTTGGCGGTAAGATCGTTTTGTTTTTCTTATAAATATATGCCTAGTGCTTAGTTACTGTGTTTTATCTGTCTGCATTGTTGTGAATAAGCCCTGAGGAAAATCCAAGTGTACCTGGATTGAAACGTTGGCGGCTCCTACACCGCATATGACTCTAAAGTTAGAGTTATGAAATAATAAATGAACTTTTTTTCTTCATATGGCATATAAAGAGCAGAGTTACTAAATGCATTAATTAAAAAAAACTGAATTAGCCAAGCTATATATATATATATATTTTAGAGTCATCCTACCTCATAATTGCTCATTTGCCCACTTTGATAAAATATCACTGGCCGCTCCAAGACAATCTTAAAAAGCAGGGATTCCTTACTCTTCTCAATATCTACCATGACCATTTACATGTAAAAAGTCCAAATAAATGCGAAGACATTGATTCCTCTCTCTTTCAGCACAATGTTTATAGTACTATGGATGACATTATCCTTTTATGAACACGACTGCCCCTCTTCCCCTTATTTTAGTGTCTATTTTTGGTACCTCAGTTTGTGTTAAATTTTACATGGTAGTGGGGAAGTTCTACATGTTTTGTTTTCTTTTTTTTACTATCTTTATTTAGTTTTTTTTAAATCCAATGCTTAAGTAATTGAACAAAATACCAGTTTTCTATTTATAGAAACATGTACTATTTGATTTCGGGTTCAGTTTCTCTATTACTAAATAAGGACATAATCAATATGAAACAAAAAAAATTATTTTCCTATCATAATTATATGACAAAAAAAAAAAAAAAGGATTTAGCAAAACCCACAAAAAAAAATAAAACAATAAATCCCATATATAAATAAACTTATTTGGCATGGGCAGTGAGCAGTCATTCAGCATTTTAAATGGTAAACAAAATGGGATGAATACATTTGCTGAAGAAAGAAAACTCACTTCTTGACGACCACCAGAACATGCAAGAGATAGAGGAGTATCCTTGGTACGTTCTGACTGTGCCTCAATGTCAGCACCCTTATCTAAAAGGATTTCAACGACTCCAACATGCCCAGCTGTAGCTGCCAAAATAAGAGGTGTAAATCCTAAAGGAGGGGAAGGGAAAATAATGATTAATAGATTAATATATTTAAACATATAAAATGTAACGGACATTGAACAAATAGGTAGATCCAAATTATGTAACATTTATATAGTGGGGAAAAAAACACATTTATAATAATATACACATGGGAAATTACACTCGCACATCCCTATATTACCCTATGAGTCAAGATTAGGTCTTGTATAGCATCGCAAGCTGAACAGCCAGTGCTCTAAGTGGGTTAAAATAGAAGCTATGTATACAGCATGATATGTAAGAATTTTGCATATTGGTGGAAGTTGCCAGGTTTAAATTATTAGACAACGTTTCTCCATCCTTCTATCTGACCAAGACTCCAGCACTGAAACTGATTAAACCTACCACCCTCCAGTTTCTACGCATGTTCTTGTGTTCTAATATGTCTCTGCCTTTGAAAAATTCCACCCTCCAGTATCCGAATAAAGCCCTTGATATACTGAAAGCTACTCATATTCCCCATCAATTCTCTACTCCAAACTATACATGTTAACGCGCAACACAGTAGCTCAGTTCGATTTCCGGACTTTATATGTTATCTGTGTCTGTTCGGATTTCCTCCCACATGTCAAAAATATGGTTATAGGTTAATTGGCTGCTGACTAAATTACCCCTACTCTGTGTGTATGTAGGAATGTATGTATGTATTATGGAACTTAGTATTTAGCTCCAATGTGAATGTGATATATTTTACATAAATCGCAATGTAATCTGATGGCGACATTTAAAAACCTGTCAAAAAATGAAAAAATTAAATGTTAGTTCCTCAGATCTTTATTTGTATGTTTTGTGACGCATGCCATGGATCATTTTACTTGCCTTTGTATGAACTATCGCATTATAGAATTTTTTTTTGTTTATACAAACCTTTTTTGTCTCTGTGTTCAATATTTGCACAGCGCGTTATTAACACAGACACCAACTCTTCATGACCTCCAGCACAGCCAAGAGTCAGTGCAGTATCATTGTTGCTTTCAGTCTGAAACATAGTAAAAAGGAGGTCAAAACTCAATGACCTTATTTAGTGCAGTTGTTTGCAACATTTGTTCAGAAGATAGCATTACTTACATGTGCATCAATATCTACGGATGGAAAGGTAGATAACACAGGTTGTTCATCTATAGTAGATTGAAACGTTGATGATGATGATGATGCTGCAGTACTTTGCAGAGAATTAAAATCTATGGAGGGCACTCTGTTATTGACTGCTGAGATTTAAGGAAAACATTATGCAAGAACATACCAAATAACATCAAGGAATGAAGAGTACTGGAAAGTAGAATACATTCTAGTGGTCTGCTACAATAATGGGCTAATCTCAACACCAAATGTACTAAAAACATCAGTCAAGTCTCTTCCCATCTACAAATGCTGTTTCCATCAAGATGTTTCTAATGCAGTCACAATACTGAAATGAACTTTATAAGCCTCCATCGTTTTACATCCCAACATCCAGAATTTAATATAGTTTCTCATGTATATTTGGTAGTTGTGACTACAATTATTCACCTTAAGATTTTCAAAATATTACTTAAAATTAAATTGAAGGCTTACAACTGGATAATCTGTTTTAGACTGTAAGAGACAGACCAAAAAATTTGTAGCAAGATCACTTTGTCAAGCTATTTTATATTGAGACACCTATGTATTTATGTGTTTGTATTGTACACACCAAATTTACTACAGATAGTTTAACCTAAATCTACATCATTCAGCCCCTAGAATCTCACTTTGCCTCACTATTCTTTTCTACTTGAATTTTTTTCATATAAATGTCTATATTACTGTTTAATGCACTTCTTCAATCACCACTATGTTTATTCCCCTCTCTCAAACACTGTTCCCATCCTCTCTCACCATTATAAAACATACATTTACTCCCATTAGTGAAGCATATGCCCCACAATTGTTATCTGCATCCCACGTCAGTGCCATATATGCACTCATAACTGTAAATTTAAAGTACCTGCTACAATGTCATCGATTGTTTCATTTAGCATTTGTGCTGGAGATGCCACCAATAGCCCATCTGTTACTTGTGGTAATAGAGTTGGGATCGCTTGCTGTTCCAGTTCCAATGTACTTCCAAATATTTTAGGTTCATTATAATTGCTTTCAGAAATTTCTGGGTCAGTAGCCAGTCTTGAAAAAGTTGCTGACAGTGATTGTAAGGGTATAAATCCCATCTGTTCAGAGTCTGACTGTATCAGAGACTTATGTTCAACTTCACACAGAACTGTATCCACCTGTTGTAATCCTGAAACGTTATCCTTTGGTGAATCATGCTCAATAACTATTGTTGGAGCTGAATTTGAAGTGCAAGATTGTACACCATCTGTATCGTTGTTGTTAGTAGTCTCCAAGTCCTCTTTGGTAAACTGTTGCTGTGTTTTTATTTGCAATTGTCTTTCTACTTTCTGAAGCTCTTTTAAAATTTTCTTTTTTTTCTGGACTTGTTCTTCTCTATTCTTTTTCAATTCTTCAATTTTATCTTTATTTAAGTGTTCACCTTGAATCAATTCCAATGACTTTAGCTGTGCTTTCTCAATAGCGCTAATTCGCTGACCCAGTTCATTGAGCTTTCCTTCTGTTTCCTCTACTATACATTCCAGGGGCGCATATGTATGGAAAGGAGATCTTTGGTCCTGATCTAACAAATGTAAGCTATATGTTATCTGTGTTGATGCATTTGTATAAAAAAAAAAAAAAATTCAAAAACACAAAACAGAGCAACAAAGTATAAATAACTGCCCCTTTAAAGTAGTTTTTACTTTGTAATTAAATTGTTGGGGGAAAAAAAAAAGCTAAGAGTGGCATAGCTGAGAGAAGCTTTACACATTACTTATGATACTTAAGAAAGCACCATTCTCGTTTAAAAAAAAACAAAAAACACGATGTAAACATTGTGTGGAGAAAGATACTACAAGGTCAATGCAATAGAGGCTGAAAAAATTAATCACTACCTACCTTTTTCTAAGTCCATTTGTTCTGGAGCCTTATCTGGTTCCTGAGGAGGCACTACCATTGCCAAAGAATGCATTGGTACACGTGAAACCTACAGAAGGGCACGTTAGAAATAAAATAAATAACAAATCTTTAATGTGCCAGGTTTATGCAGTAAGGGAGTTATTGGTGCATAATGAAATGGCTAATGATTTTTAATGACTCATCTGCTAAAAAGCACCAGTGTAAATTGTGCATTATACTGTTGTAGATAAATATCTTTCCTTTGTTCTATTTTGGATTCACCAATGAATACTTGCAATTTAAAATGTTGCTTTGCTCCAGTCATTTATCAATGGATTATGTAGCTGTGATGACCATCTACACTTGTATACCATACACACAAGTGGTTTTCCATAATATTTTTTATTTCAACACATCCACTGCCCTGTGAATTTAGGATATTTTTGCAAAAACCTCAAATACGAAAATCTCCACACTCATAGTTACTCCTCATCTCAGCTCAGTTGCTAATATCTTGAATTTTTTTTCTATCAGGACTGATTTTTTAATGTTTTGTAAATTTACTGATTCCCCACTGGCCAGCATGTACAACTGCAAATTTCCCATTTATTTAAATAGCAGTAGAGCACTTTCCTTAACAAATCAATAGCGGCAATAATTGAAAAAAAAAAAGACTAGATAGAATACTGTATACTATTATCTTTGTTCAACACACACACACACACACACACAATAATAAAAAATAAAAAAAAGTATAACCACTTACCGTAAGCTGATCATGAGGTGGAGGTGTCACCTGACAAAGATCAGTAGATGAGGTTGCTAAAACATTCTTAGGGTAATCCAATAAATAAGAAACAACATTGGTATGGCCACCCTTTGCAGCTTCTATAAGAATTGTAGAACCATCCTGTAGACAAACAGAAAGTCCAATATAAATACTCCTTAAGATTTGTATTCTCGCATATTAAAACCAATCCTAAATTAATGGGTGAAATACTATAAGAAAAGTGTAAAAACTGAAAAAAGTACAAAAGTACAAAAAAAACCCAAAAAGCATTATTTTCTTTGAAGACATCTGGGGATACTGCAACCAGGGTTGGTGATGGGGGAAGTTCCTCTCCTGTATGTATTACAAAGTTCAAGAAGAAAGGAGGCAAAGTACAGAAAAGAATGAGCCAAATCTGGGCGTGGGAGCAGTGTCCCCCAGATGTCTTTAAAGAAAACAGTGAGTAACAATATATTCCTTTTCATCTTCTATCCATATGGGGGACACGGAGTATTATTGATATACCAAAGAGGGCCTAAGCAAAAGGAATGCTCGGTGGCCCATGAACAGAGAACCTTCCTAGTGAAGGATGCATCTCTACAAAATTCTACACATTTTTATTTGTATTTGCTTTCAAAGGAGTTGATAAAGGACCAGGTACCTGCCCAATTCAGCTACCTCGTTGACTGACTAACCTGGTGAATGGGTCAAGAGACCAGATACCATTTGATTAATTTCCCTGTAAGGCTGTTGGATTGTCAAGCAAATCTACCTTCCTATCAACTGCTTAGCCCCGATTATAAGCATCATACAAAACCAACAGGGCATTAGATTTCCTAATCTGGGCTGTACTGTCAGAACAGATACAGAATGCCTGATCCAGACCTATGCTGCCCGGCGGTAATACGCCAGGCGTAAGCGTAACATTGGCTGAAATGCCGATCTGCGCATGCGCCGGCCAGATGTTGGGCGTCCGTAGTATCACCGTAGCAAAGGCTGAGGGGGCGTCCCTCGCCGTTACTAAGCAAATGTTAGTGTAGGTAGACGGGGGGAGGTAGGGGTTTTCGTTAATACGCTCCTGTCGCAGCGTATTATTCCTCACTTACAAGCCGATATGCTGTGCTTTACTAAGAGAGCCCTAAATGTCCAAAGTGTGAAGACAATCTTCTGGTTAATGTTAAATTTAGACAATCTTAAGTTAAAAAAAATGTTTAAAAAGAAGGAACGGTAAGCAGTACCACTCTATCCAGTGTAGAATGAAAAAAGCAATCTAAAGGATAATGGGGTAGATTCAGAACTCCGCTTGCAATCTGTTTACTGGCGTAGCGTATTAACATGTGCGTACCTTCTAAGCACTCCCCTAGACACACCCCTTGAGTACGTGCTTTGACCGATTTTCGCTTTTCAAACCCTACCTTAACTTTTGGCCACGTAACCGCTATCGTCCGCACACGTACTGATAGGCAACGCGGACTTACGCAGCTAAGCACGCCCATACTGTACACTTTAAATGAAAACCCCCGCCTACATTGCGTAATGTAGATGTACTTTTGGCTCACGTAAAAATGGCACGTCCCCGCGTACAAAATGACGCAGAGTTACGTTACGTTACATAGCGTATCATCTGGCCTGCGCAGTACATACAAAGTCACGATTTTACGTGTCCGCCAGGGGTAAATTCACACAGAAGCGTTGTTCTGGATCTGGGCCAATGCGCTTAACTCTGAAACTCATCTAGCCAAGGCAATCACTAGAAGAAAAATAGCCAATTTTCATTGAAAGTATACAGGTATGTAAAAAGTATGTGAATATATACAGTATGCCTTCAAATTGGAGGAGACCCCTAAAGTCCAGGTTTCTATTCTGAAATCGAGCATTTTCAGTAACTTTGCAAGCACTGAGAAGGGGGGAAAGGCATAAGCTAAGCCACCAGATGAACATCACAATTACATACACGGTCCATCAACCCAGAGCAGAACAGATGAACCTTGCATGTGTGACTAGACACAATAAGAGTCACCAGTTTGAATACATCTGGATGGAGAAACTGTCACCAATTCTGCACAAGCCTTTTGGCCCATAGAAATATGTGAATGGTCTCCCTCATCGCCTAAACTCTTCTTGTGCCTCCCTAATGTTGATGTAAGCAACTTGTGTGTCATTGTCCAACCACATTTGAAAAGGATGGCAGCCACTCCTGAGCAGCCACTAAAACTCTGTTAATGGTTCTAGCGAAAGGGATTTCTTCAAAAGACACCACCATCTTTCCCAGATCTTATCTTTTGTTTTCCTACATAAAATAGGTTACATGGTCAGCGTAGGCAATATATAATGCCTGAAGAGTCACAGTCAACAAAACTCTTTGTATTTGATACAACCTGACAGGCATTACATTTGCCACACTTGAAACTTCTTCTTGAAGGTCTCCTTGGACTGTTCCTGCTGGGTCACCTGACTCCTGGAAAATCTCAGTCTAGCCTTAAAGATAGACCTGAAAGATCCCAATTTAGGGCCACTGCTTGGATGGTATCTATGTTTTTTGGAAATTCACTGGGAGAAAAGTGCTCTTGCCTCCAGTCGCTTGTGGTTTAATGTTGTCCAGTTCTAGATCTGCATCAGCATGCCAAAATCTTAACCATAAGATCCTTCCTGTCAGGTCTAAATTTAGTACTCAATCCCTTTTTAGAAGGTGCATGACTAAAATAATAAATATACACCCCAAAAACACTCAAGGGTTGAGATTAACTAAACCCTGAGGAAATGTCACTTCAGGAGAGAAGCTCATCCCAGAAATTAGCTGAACTCTGGGAGGCCTATAGGGAAAAGCACAGCTACCGTACAGCTCTGTTCATGCAGACTCCTGTAAGAATGTCCAGACAACATGTATACCAAAGATACATAATGCAGTGCTAAAAGACTGTAATGAAATGCACTCTAATGCACTTATTGAATTTGAGGATTCGGTTTAGTAAGCGTCTTTTTCTTTTCTAACTATGGATGTCCAGGCACTCTATACTAACATACTTCACAAGGATGGGTGTTAAAAGTAATTTTTGGGATTGGAATCCAGATACTTCAGATAAAGAGAAAGATTTTATTTTGGATTCTATCTGGTTTATTTTGACAATTATTTTAGATTTGACTTCTCCTGCAAGTCCTTGGTACTGCAATGGGCTCCAGGTTCGCACTAAGCTTGGCCAACATTTATATATGGGCCTCTTTGAGGAGCTGAACATGGAGGGAGGTGGACATTTTATCAATGACTTTGACTGTGGTATGGAATGTTTAATCAGCACACTCTTGTTAATGGTTTAAACCAAAATTCATTTAATTTTAAATTCACTCTCGCTCTTTATGATACTCACATTAATTTCTTGGATGTCACTCTCTCTTCCAAAGG
>WWET01002155.1:224586-238751 GCA_011038615.1 Limnodynastes dumerilii
CGTCTATTCCGGCTCTGATGTTTTGCATAGCGTGAAGACCTTCTATATGCCGTCTATTCCGGCTCTGATGTTTTGCATAGCGTGAAGACCTTCTATATGCCGTCTATTCCGGCTCTGATGTTTTGCATAGCGTGAAGACCTTCTATATGCCGTCTATTCCGGCTCTGATGTTTTGCATAGCGTGAAGACCTTCTATATGCCGTCTATTCCGGCTCTGATGTTTTGCAGGCGCCCAGACCTTCTATATGCACTTTGCTATTTGCATGTAGAAGGTCTGTTGGCGCGATGCTAACCATCAGGACCTGACCAGACGTCATGGGGGTCGGGATTATAACTGTAAGTATTTATTGTGGGGTACTGCTTAGCGGGAGGGTTTTTAAATTGCCGGTATTTTTTTTTTTGCCGGTATTTTTTATGCGTCGGTATTTTTTGGGTGCCGGTATTTTTTTTATGTCGGTATTTTTTAGGGGCCGGTAATTTTTTTCGCCGGTATATTTTTGGTGTCGGGATTTTTATCGTCGGTATTGTTTTGGTGTCGGGATTTTCATCGCCGGTATTTTTGTGGTGTCGGTATTTTCACCGCCGGTACCCTCGTGGAGGTATTTTTATCGTCGGTATTTTTACCGTCGGAAATATGATTACAACCCCTGGGTACATACGTCAAATCCTCTTTAAAGCAAACTCTAGACCAGACTGTTTACAGAATCCTACAACAAACCAAGGTCACAGATACAACACACAATCCATGAAACTTACAGCAGACCTCGGACCAGCAACTGCTGAAATTATCTGCTCAATTATCGGGTGACCGGGCAAATAATTGCTGTAGTTAGTTGCCATGATCAATTTTTGAAACATCAAACAAACGCACCAAGAACGCTCTGGTATGATTATCTGATCTTTCGACATGTTTGATTTAATTTTTAATCTAATCAGCAAGCTGAATGGCTCCCTATTCTTCAAAGCTGCTGCTGTATATCTATGTACAAAGCTGCTCCTACAGCTTTAAAGGTGTCAGAGCAACATAGTACTTGCCCCTCCCCCCCCTCCCCCTCTTCTACTACGATTATCGGTCCTAGCAGAGGAAGTGTATGGTGCTGATAACGGGACATTTCCATAGCGGGAAATTGTCCTGTTTATCGGCCAACCCCCTGCTGGGAACGATAATTGTCCTAGTGTAGGCCCAGCTTTACACTATTTATAATGGCAGAATCTGGAAAAATCGGACAAAGCAGGTGCGAAAGGGAACAAGCTAGTATATAGGCCGAGTGATTGGCAACCAGGTCCCTTGATTTTTAAGCAGGTTTAAAAATAATTTAACTTGACTAGACAACCAGGATTGGACATAATGAGAAGTCATGTGGACAATACACACTTACCAATGTCTGACTAACTGGGCAGTCGGATTGGACAGGAGTTGAAAAAGTGTGAACCCATATTTACAGTAACAATTGTTACATAATTAAGGGGGATGTGTTTGCACATGTGTATAAACAGATGTATAGACAAGGGTGCAAGCAATATCAGTCCATATAGACCTTAGACTCAATATACATTAATTAGCTATCCAGACATGGGCTTTCATGGTCTTTGTTTAAGTTAATTGTAACTGAAATAGATTGCGTGGATATAAGTGAAACTTAAGAGAAAGGATGGTCTATTTTTGTTTCACAAAAGAGGTTTTTGTTTCTACATAATTTCCCACTGAATTTACATTTGTCGTCAAACAGTAAATCTTCCAGTTAACTGTTAAGGATAAACTTAAGCTCCACTGGCAAACATAAGATAATATGAATATATAATAACAGACTATAGAGGTGACAGCGATAACTATTGGAAAGATAAAGGGAAGTCAGTTTGTGCGTGTGTGTACATAAATACGGGAATAGTAAAAATAATCTATTCCTAAATAAAGAATTAATTTACAGTCTCTGTATTCAACACGTCGCTGTTAAGTTGTGTACTGAATGATAAAGTCACATTAATGTTTTCAGTAATAAAAAAAAGGATCATTTTATTGTAAAGATGAATTTTCTTACCTTGTGCCAAAAGAAGTGCCACTATTTCCTCATGCCCTTCACGTGCTGCTTCCATCAATGGGGTATACCCTTCATCATTTACTTCTTCTAGATTAGCACCTCTTTCAATAAGCAGGGCTGCCAGTTCTACATGTCCACCACAAGCAGCTAATGTCAGGGGGGATTCAAAAGAATCTGCAGGCATATTCACTTGTGCTCCCCTATCAAGTAGTAAACGTGCTACTGCAACATGCCCATCCTGTCAACAACATTATATAGTTACTATAGATTAAGATATTTGATATTTACTATATAAATCATTCAAAATGTTTTGATAACCATCATGGAACCTATTAAAGATATTACAATTAGTATTGTTTAAAAAAAGAAAGTACACATGTACGCTTTAGGATGGATACAAGTACATAACCGACTGCAAAGACTAAGCGAAAAATAAATTATCATTTTCTTTATTTATATGATCCACAGAACCCAAATAAAAAACATGATTTTATCATTTGTGAGTGTGTGCATTTTTTTGTGTGTGGGAGGGGTCCTTACTAATGGCACGGCTACAAGAAAATAAATAAGATTAGGACACGTGCTTCCGAATTACATAAATTCATACAATAAATTATTTAATGCGATCCAACAACAGACGGCATTAATGTCAAGGAAACTAAGGTGCAAAAAAGTATCAGTTCCAAGATACAAGAAGAAATATAAAAAAATAAAAAATGTATAAGATAGATAGATAGAACCCTACTTTAAGTGTCTGCATGTGGAAGTGTCTCATACAAAATGCAGAATCAAGCATAAGGGCTTCGTCAAGCCGTTATTGAATGAGTTGCGTGCGTTCCACTGCCTACCATGGTTATCACGTATGCATGGTGGCTTGACCAACCCCACCGGCAGGAAGTAGCATCATTCGGCTTTGTGCTGCTCTCCTTTCTTTTATTGTGTCCTGTTTAACGCCCCCCTCCCCCCCTCTTCAAGTTCTTCAACATTCTCCCTTTATCTTGATACTGGCAGTTGCTACTTTTCCCTGTCCTTTATTCCAGCTCTCCTTCTTTCCCCTGCTCCGCCTGACACCACTTGCCTCTATTTCTTCTTGTGCAAACGCACACAGGACAACACCGCAGAGCTAAAACTTATGCTATAAAGAATCAGTGCACTGATGGATACCAGGAACTACAGATAGTTCTGATGTTGTCAACAAATAGGAATAGTGTAGTACATTACAAAACATAAAATTCCATTTAAAACTATGGATCCGAATATAGAGTAACCCTAGATTTAGGCTTGGCTGACAAAACTGTCCTGTTTATCTCCAAAAAAAAAAAGCAGATTTATTCAGTCCTAAAGTGAGCATTTTCTAAATTGCTTTTTTTAAAGCTAGTCTCTTTAGACTGTATACAGAAAAACTGTGTTAATCGCTTCCCCGCCATGCCAATAGTTTATTCAAAGGCTGAGTTCCCTTCATTGCGAGTTCACAACACGTACAGCTCAATAGAGTAACTAGATAGAGTAGAACTGTAACGCTGAACTCTATCTAGTTATGTGATTAATGCTGCTGGGGAGTATTAATGCTTCAATCACACGGACCTGCTCTCCAGTCACTTCTTACAAACTCATTTAAATCTCCCGCCCCTCCAGTGTCATGCAGTGCATAAATTATATCACTGGGGGGGTGCTAATAAAAGTTTTATTAACGCATACTAAAAACTAATTTCTACAGTGAGCCCGACTTAAGCCCAAAACACCAGGGGAAGTTATTATTGTGGCCTTCTTCTCCAGAGAGAATCTGGCCATCTTGCTCCTCTCAAGTGAAGGCATTCAGTGTACACCCAGCAGGTGTCTATCACTTGACATGCGCAACGCTATAAAATCTGCTCTCTCTATAATGGGGTACCTTTCCCCCCCCAAAGGCTCTCCCTTGAAACATTGAGTTCTACTGTCCCAAAACTTTGACAACGCAATGTATATTTTGAAAACAGGAAGTAGAAAAAAAAGCAACATTTCCCAATTTAACCTGTTCCAGTTTTGTTACTTTTTTGTTACTTTTAATTTTTTTCTATCAAATTTGGCATGTGGCACCAGGAGCCAATTCTCTACAGATAATGTGTAAAGCATGTCTTGGGATATAGCCCCTGAAACACCATCCTCCCTCACCATGCCATTTATTATAGTCAACCTTAATATCAGGGCACGACTGTGCCCTTATAATATACACGCACACACACTAATGAAAAAATACAATGTACAAGGTCTTGAATAGTAAGTTTGAATGTTTTATGGTGTAATGAAAATACATATACACATGAAATATATAGTGGGGCAGAGCTACACTTGCACCTTTTTATAAGGGCAAAACAGATGCAAGTGAAGACCTAAGCAAAACTATGTTACACTACAAGGGAAGGCAAATTTACACTGTGAAATCGAGAGTTAGAATCGACATTTAATAACTCAACTGTAATTTACAAATTAAACCTAAAGCTTTGCAGTATTTGAGTGTAAAAGTAAAGTATTTTCCCTGCATGCAGAAGAATTTGAATTAGTTAGCACCCCTTACGTTGCAAAATGAGTTAGCTGTGAATTACCCTTGCACCCTGCTCTAGAACCATGGCTCAGTCCCAGTATCTGTAGTGTAGATAAGATTTTCTTACCATACAGGCCTCCATTAAAGCTGTATGCATCTCATCTGTTTTATGTTCTTGATCAGCACCAGCTTCCAGCAAATAACGAACCATCTCTATGTGGCCTATGAAGTGAAAGATGTCTATTAGGCACAATTCATCCAAAATCACTCATATTAAAGAAATATGAGAACCCCCGCCCGATCAAACCCCCTTAAACTAATTACCAGCATAACAGATGCGGCCACACCATTCACGTAAACGGCATTGCTATTTCCATAAATGGCACAGCCATACATGTTATATCACGTCATTCACAGAAACAGACTTAGTACTACATGACTCCCGTAGAACTATATTACTAATACTTTATGTAAATGACAGGGCCGCTGAGGGGCAGGGTGACTTAAAAGCGGAGTGGCCCTGTTGAGCCCCTTTAAGTCACCTCAGGGAGTGCTCTATGGCTTGCCCACCCCTAGAAATGGGTCTCTATGTGTGGGGCCCTGAGGCGACTGAAGCATTTGTGGTTAATTCGGTCCTGGTCACTGCTTATGACAAATACAAAAGAAAAGAGAAACCTATCATATACCTTTATAGCAGGCTAATGTAAGAGCACTTTCCTTGAATTCATTTGAATGGGTATTAATGCCTGCACCATTTTCCAGTAAAATCCTCGCTACCTCAACATGACCAGCACTAGCTGCTTCCATTAATGGGGTGTGTCCGTTCTCATTATGATCCTCTATATTTGCACCTTCTTTCAGCAAAACTTTAACAACATCAACAAAACCAGCCGCACAGGCATAGGTCAGGGCAGTATTTCCTGGAAAGAAAATCACAAAATTAAACAATAATAAGTAATCATAGTTCATAAACAAAAACAGACAATTAAAGAGAGTTTTCAATGCACAATAGTATCTTAAAAAAAACTAAAATTATGGGGAATAAGTTACCAACCTGTAGAGGATTGAGCATTGACATCAGCAGAATGCATTACGAGAAGTTTTACAATATCAACAAAACCGCCACTAGCTGCTGCCATTAGAGGTGTAATGTCACCTTTATTTCCTCGATCTTCAACACTTGCATGCATAGCCAGCAAAACCTGTATAATAAACATAAATAAAGCATATTAGCATACTAAAAAAAAAAAACATTTTCTTAATATTCCGATTTCAAAATGAAATCTAAACAAAGAGTGAATATTGACATGTCATTTGAAGACACTATTTAATCCAGTAAAATACACTTTTTTATATGGATAAGCAGTAACAGCAACAGTGTGTGTGTGTGTGTGTGTGTGTGTGTGTGTGTATATATATATATAATTATTTTATTTTTTTTTGTCTGCAAATCTGTTTCTCTGGATCCATCTGGGGACTCTGCTAACCTTTGGCATTGAGCAGGGTCAATTAGAAGACACTTACAACCGTTAAATCTTCCAGCTCCACCCACCCCTGCACCCTTCTACCTGTCACACATAACAGAGAAGGAATTCCGTTTTTATAACTTTGTTGTATGGATAGATGACCGGGTGGCAGCTATGTACAATCCTTATCAGAGATTCTATGCTGCTAAGCACCAGAAAGGACTCTCCTTTAGTAAAATACACGTGTCAGCTACGGAAATAAGCCACCTTACCCTTGTATGTTTTGAGGCTAGTCATCTCCTATGTGCATAATAAAGCAAATACCGGTATATCTGAAATTTCCTCAACACATCTAACTGCGTAGGAAGGTCAATTACAGCTTGAGACAGTTTTAGCCAAAGCCACAAGGACAATGGGCTGGACCCAGACCTACGGGCGCCCAAGGTCGTTACGGCCGGCAGCGTAGCAGGGAGAGCACGCCCCGTGCACTCCCCGCTAAAGGTAGTAAAATCTGGACACTTACATGTCCAGATTCCTACCTTAACATTTACGAATTGGTCTTCGGCCTTACAGCATGCGCATAAACTTCTTGACAGGGGAATTACGCAATCGGCATGAGTAATTTGCTTAGTGGCCGTTTTGAGGATCAGCCCCAATGCCCTCATTAACATTAAAACTGGACAACCCTTTTGCTTGAATAGAAGGCCGGAAGGCAATGACTATGCAGCATCTTGATCCTGGTAAACAAAAAGCAACATGGGGAAGACCAGCAGAGCACGGATATCCTTTTGGCCAAAGAAATTGCAAGAAACAAAAAAAAAAAAAAAAAAGGGAGGGGAGGATTCTTCCCCCAGAGGAAATCACTGCAGGCATTGCTCCATCATTAGATCTGTGAACCACACTATAAGAATTACTTATGTTATTCCGCTATCATAGCCAGTGGTGGCAAGATACCCCTGCAGACACGGTCAAGTTACTGACAGCATGTCAAATACAGTCTCATGGAGGTCTATTTTAAAAGTTTTGCTCTTTCACAAAAATAGGTCCATATCTAGCTGAACACAAAGAGGCCCCATCAAGAAGGAACACGTCTTTTTAATGGATGAAGTGAGTGCAGGCCAGTTGTACACTCCTGGAATGAAAAACATTTTCTGTGGACTGCATGATCCCATCTACCTTATTCATTAGAAAAGGGCTTCTTGTGTCGGCATGAATTTTATGGGCCACCACTGAGGTATTGTCATACAGGATCCAGAAAGGTCTCCCCCGCAAAGCACCCTGAACCAACATGCCACCAACATGGCATTTAACTCCAACATGTTTCATGTGAAGTCTGAACTCAGTGGACCATACTCCTTGTAGAGAAAATAAAACAGTGGACCATATACAGACCTCCGTAGAGCTATGAAGCCAGATCCTACCCCACTGCTGTGCAGGCCAGTGGAGGCCACTCCCCAAACATACGAGGGAGATAGCAGGCCCACTTTATCATTTCTGTGCAGTCCCCACATAAAATAGAGACAGTGCAATCTCTGAATAATATATAAGGGCTGAAACACACCCTTAAACTACGATTTAAATGCCTCCCATACAAATTATACGCAACCTGTCCTGTCTCACCCTGATGTCGGAATTACTTCCATTACAGAAGTCTCGATCTAGAGGAGCCAGATCCGTATTTCAAGTGTGGTGTGTGCACTTTAAGTCTAGATGCAGTCCAGTGTTACAGTCCCCTAGTCAAACAAGCTGGCATTTGTGGAGACCACTGGAGTGCGCGTCCCTGTAGCGAACAGCCCTATTTCGAAAGGACTGTTCACTCCCAGCCAGTTCCAAACTGGCTGGGATATCGATTGCTGATGTTCCAAACTGGCTGGGATATCGATTGCTGATGTTCCAAACTGGCTGGGATATCGATTGCTGATGTTCCAAACTGGCTGGGATATCGATTGCTGTGGCTAGCAGGTTACCCCCCTGCCTTTCATGCACCTGTTTAACATTTACTTAATAAATTGATTGAGCAGCTTCCATTCTGTTTTTATTCTGTTTGTGGGCATGTCTGGGATCAGTTGCTGACAGGGGGAGCTGATCCACAGCAGCCATTTTGGAGACTTTAAGGGGTGTCTCCTAGGTAAGTTGGCTCTCAATTTATAAACATATATATGGGACCCAACATTGGGACTCTCAATTTTAGTTAGGACCACCATATACAGAAAGGCCTTGACGGTGGCTGGTGGCTTATCCCATATTTGATCAAATATGTGTAACGAACATTTCTGTGTTTTATTTTACAGATAGAACAGTAGAGTTTGTTACTGGTTTATGGCAGTGTGCTGGGGCTTTTCTTTCCTTTTGTTTCTGTGGCAAGCAGATTAACCCCCTGCCTTTCATGCACCTGTTTAACATATACTTATAAATTGATTGAGCAACTTCCATTCTGTTTGTAATTCAGTACCTGCAAGGGGGAAGCTACAATCCCCACATAAACAATGATAAAAGAGATACATGAAAAGGACAGCGCCCAGTAACTTGCTCTATTCATGAAAAGGAGTTACTGCTTTGAGAAAGGGAGCAGGGAGTCCTGAAATATGTAAACATATACACAGAGGGATTCACAGTCTCAGGTCCAAAGATCTGCTGCACTTACCCACTGATAATCACCATTAAGCTTCTCGGAACCTGTTTTGAGCAGCTGCAATGAATGGCTTACCATTGTTTCAGCTGCAGTTTCTCTTTCTCTTTTCATTTATTTATTTTGAATGTTATTTTATCACAGTTTTATGAAATGTGATTTTTAACTTGCATTTTACATTTTAATTATGTCTTTCTCCAATTTTCCATATTATCTGAGGGCACTATAACACAAGGAGTGACTTCCTAAAGAAAAATTACATTAAGGACTTTTTATGACTCTAAAGGATAATAACTAAAAGAATGAGACTACTTATGATTTTCTATGGACTTCATATGAATGTGCTTTTATCACCTAAATCTATTATTAGGCTGACAGACTAATTTTAAGAGTATTCATTTATTTATTTACACATTGGACATTGAAATACCAGCAAGTTTCTTTTTCTTTTCATATATCAACTTAGCCATTACTTTTAGACACTGTCTTTGGCAGTGATTACACTACATAATAAAGCCTGAACATGGTGCAGCATTCCAGAATCTGGTGGGGCAGCCAGACTGTTAACATTGTAGGTAATGGGTTTGTTTTATTGTATTAAGGACCTAAACACTTTTGCTGAAAGGTATCTGTCTACATTCTGGACTGGCTTATAGGCAAGGTACGTGAACTTTGCAATGGTGTGTTTGCAAATATTTGAGAGTTTCCATGATAAATGCTTGTAGAATGGCCTAATTCTGTTGACAATCCACCCCTGAAATGGATTCCAGCCTTTCTTAAACAGTCAGCACTATACTAAATTAAATGGCCACTAATTAAATCTAAAAAGCTCTCCCCCTAATACGCATAAAAAAAAAAGAGAGAGATTTTGATTATGGATTATGAAACAGAAATCATAATTTTGCTTTCTACATACGTTTTACATCAAACCAGTGTTTATGTCAAATATATAATAAATCAAAAAGGAATGTTATATGAAGAAAAATGTCATACATTTATTTTGGACTTCCTGGATTTTTTTAAATCTGTTAAAATGTATTTATTGTTTTCTTTCATAAGAAATAAAAGAAAAAACAAGAAGAGGTATAAAGTGAAAAGACCAATGCATTTTCAACACTTACTTGAGCCAATTCATAATATCCAGCCGAACAAGCCAAGTAAAGAAGACTTTCACCTTCTTCTGTATACTCGTTTACACTTCTACCTTCGTTAAGCAGCTTGCGGACGGCATTTACATCTCCATCAGAACAAGCTTTGGCTAAACTCCGACTGAAATAAAGATTGCAAAATAATTCACTTTTGATAAAGGTTTTTGTTTTAATACTGTTTTAGATACCCATACTAGTAAGAACTAGACTCATATTTAGACTCATATAAACATTTCAAGCAAATATCTGGTTTATAAAAGTTGAACAAAATGTCATCAAAACTGCTTTCTAGAATGTTCAAATATCTACATAACTGAAGTAATTAACAGATTTGCTCACAGTTGCTATATATTTTTCCAATCTACAATACCGTCAGAAATAATTTAATAAGTTATTAAAAGAAACATTCATTATGATTTTTAGAGAAATGTAAACTTTTTTTTGTAAATGAAATATAAAGTAAATACATACTTGTCTACTTGTCCTGTATGAAAATTATTCTCTGCTCTCATTCGAGTCAGCGCTGCAGCAGCTTCATCCAAAGCACAACTAACAGAGGAGGTCAGTCTTCTAAGAACTTCAGGATCTGCAAAGGTTTTACCATCAGCAGTGGATAATTTACCAATCCCTTGAGTGTGATCAAGTCAGGAAAGTATGAAAAAACACAAAATTCACAATAGAGTTAGCTTTTGTTGTAATCTTTATAAAGCTCTGGTAACACCTAAAATATTTCATATCTGAGGGAGACGGTAAGGCCAAAGAAAGTACTTCTTCAATTCGGTGCCCAAAATGCTATTGGGAAACATTTCCAGTCAGGATCTTAGGTGCTGTCAAATAAATCCCTGTCAATAAATTACCAAAGAATCTTGTTACCATACCTTATCTTTCATTGAAGTATAGAGGAAGCCAGAGACAAGAAAAATGCAACTTTCAATAATCCAACTACTATACAAGCCATGTACTGGTGTATATTAGGAAGGGGTGAAGGCGCACCCTAATCTAAGCGTACACTAACAAATAAAAGGGTACCACAATCCCCTTATATGGCACAGTAAATAGAAAGAGTTGTAGGGTATATTAAAACGTGGGTGATGGAGTAATCTAATATAAAGCGAAAAGAAGATCAAATATCCAAGAAAAGAGATTCCTTAGCAGCGATAAAATCCGCTGATTCGAAATCTGTGTTCTTGGATATAATTTGTTTTATTTATCACTACATTAAATAATCATTGTTATTTAAGAATTTTATAAACTTTGTTGGGCATTATTCATTTCATTATTAACATATTAATTACCATTTCATTTAATATTTTTCTATTTATATATTTAGCACAGGTAGTTTGGAGTCACTGCTATTATTTTTCAACACTGTTTGGTCTGTTTTGTATCAACTATTTTGCCTACTATACATAGGAGGTTTTCTGGGTCACTATCTTTTATCTTTGTAAATATTGGATTCACTATAATGAAAAGTAAGGACCCTCAAGTTCTATTTTTAGGAATTTTGTACTCCTATTTGGTAATTTATCGTAACACCGATTGTATAATCTTATTTCCACTTTTTGCACAGTATATCAATTCTTGGATTGCACTTTACATAGAGTACCGGTTTTACATTAGTGGGATTTTAAAGCTGTGGTTTTGATTATTGCTATTTCATAACTAGTCCAACGGGGTATTTTATCAGTGCTTACATACTATTCTTTTACCAAGTTCCATCGGTGTAATATATTATTTTTTTACTTTAGCATTTTTAGGGCTTTGTATGAATTGTGGAATAGCCATTCCTTCTGGTAGTAATTATTTTAATTAGGTCCTAGAACCCCATTATACATTATTTAGCCTTATATTGGATTAGTCCATCACCCACGGTTTAATATACCCTTTTAACCAGCACCATACAAATCTTTCTAACTGGAATTTCATTCTGCTCCTCAGTGTTTTAAAAACAGGAGCATTGCTGACCTTTCCCCCCCTTTTTGTTTCAATGTTATCCCCTGCCTTTGGATTTTACAGTTAATTAAATTGAAAATCACTAAAATCTGATTGAAAAAAAACAAGCATATATAGTAGCTCTACCCGTGATTATGAAGGAATGGATGAGCTTTTACTCTATGAACAATGCTACAAACATGCCTCCCTATTGGAAAGAAAGGAAGTAAAACCAAATATATCTATGTGTATAATACATGCATACAATATATGGATACCTTTGTATAATTTCAATAGCTATAGAAAATAATATCGCAAATTTACAGTTCTCCAGTTGAAATATAAAATTAAAAACACATCAAGGGCCAGAGTTAACTCGCACTAAAAATTTGAAGCACATTGCCGCAGTTTGCTGGCGATTTTATTTATTTATTATCGCCTGATTTACAAGGGACAGAGCTCCCTTGTTCATTTTCAAATGACAGCGATGCGTGGCTATATTTAAAAGGGTGTAACAGGGCACTATGATTTTATACTGAAAGATGTGCTGTTTTTATACTGTAAAGGGGCACTATGTGTTTTTACAATAACGGTGCACTATGTGTTTTTATAGTAACAGGGCACTATGTGTTTTAACTTTATAACGGGGCAGTAAGTGTATTTTAAAACTAACGGGGTACTATATGTATTATTGTAACTAACGGGCACTATATGATTTATTACAGATACAAGGCACATAATGTATGTGGTAGCATGCCATTAACACTTGGTATGCTGCCACTTATACTAAAATGCATAGCATGCCCTACAATACATGGGCATGCTGTGCTTTCCAGTACTATACGCTACAGCAAGCTATTGTGATGATCAATATACAGGAAGTTGAGTAATCAATAAGAATGTGGATTAGTTATATATGATATGCTTTTTACAAATATATATGATATGTGTAGCATTGCTTTTAGAATGTTTTATAACATAGAAACTATATAAGTATTTAAAGTCAGGACAAAGATAAAATTGTCCTAGATATATAACACTCCTTTTTGCTCACTGCTAGTAGAGCAGTCACTCCCTTCAAAATAAACCTAATATGGGCCTTAGACTTACGTTATATGTTTTCACATCTTTTAGCTGTAATGGTTATGTGTAATCAAGATATACAATCCTGCAAATATCAGAACGCCATGCAGATTAAGTTTCCTCCTAAGTCTAATGTCTAAGCAAAGTGCTAAAACATGATTGTTATAATATTCAACTGTGTATGAACGACCATTATGTTAATTATGATTTTTGATGTATAAAGACTATTGTTGAGCTGTTTTGAGCAGTTCCCATTTTTCTCTGAATTGGCATGCTCTCTGTACACGTACATATGCAGTGTTCTCCCCAGAAAATATTGCCAGCCGGGTGGTGTTAAATAGCAGCTGGGTGGGAGGGAGTAGTTTAATACTTAGCAAAAATACTTGACGGGATATAGACATACTTTCCCTCTGCGAAACGCCTCACTGGTGCTGCACTCTTGGGAACTAAGCTTCTAGGGCATTAGAATGTGCCTGTCTTGTAACTATATTGTTATGTTGGTTGTGATCTATTGGCGGAGCCAATGAGACAGGACTGTCTCCAGCCATCCAATATTTTCCCCCTTACTTCTCTGTGTGCGAATGATGCTGGCGTGACTACTTTAAGTCATGTCAGCGTCACACTGAAGGAAAGGAAGCTGCAGGTTGTCTTCTATACAGAGTTTCTGTTGCTTCTGCTTGACATGCAGCAGTGTCAGAAAGCCTTTACGGCTTATTGGAGCACAACCAGGACTGAAAGCTGGAGAACACAATCAACGTTTTGGTCAGGTCTGGCCGGGTGGTAAGCTAAAATTGCCGGGTGGAGCACCCAGCTAATATGCCCTGGTACTGATATGTAAAAAGAATTAGATTATACTAAAGAGACTTTGTCTCTTAATATTTCTGTAACATTTATGGAGGTTCCACCGAGATTTTAGCCATGATCAACAACACTAAAATCAGAGGGGAGTACTGACCTATGAGTGCAACAGACCATCTGGTGGCCACCAATTAGGTAAAGCTGGGCACACACTAGAGCGATTATCGGCCCAAACGCACGATTATCTTGGATTGGGCCAAAAATCGCTCAAGTGTGTGGTGCAGATTTATTTGGCAATTTAAGATAAAACGTTTAAAAAACGCTCGCCCGCGATTATCGCATCTTATGGGAATCTTAAATGATTATCGGTTATCGTTAGAAAAATAATGCCGTGTGTGGGCATTTTCGATAATCATTTAAGATTTCCATAGGAAGACACGCGCTGACAGGCTGCAGCGCTATGTCCTCTCTCCCTGTGTCTGGCTATATAGCGCTATATAGCCAGACACAGGGAGAGAGGACATAGCGCTGCAGCCTGTCAGCGTGTGT
>WWET01002156.1:11007-22596 GCA_011038615.1 Limnodynastes dumerilii
AAATAGCTAATGAGAATATTGGGGAGAGTATGGGGGAAGATAGTGGGTGAGGATTCAGAATAAGGGTAAGAAAAATACTAGGTCTGCTCCCGTCTCTGCTGTCTGACAGCAAGACTGCACCTCCACAGCAGTACACCCACCCCGACACCCCATTCCTCCCCAGCGCAGAATGGCGGCCTTGCTGGGAAGAAGGTCAGGGGAAGAGCCAGCATTTTTGACCCTGGAAAAGGTAAGTGGTATTTCTTTACTTTGAACTATTACTGTTTGATAATTATATCATAGGGATGAGGGCATCTAGTTTAAAACTTTATAAAATACTATGAATTTAAAAAAACCTATTGATAACATGCCGCTTTTCCTTTTTTTTCACTTTTTTTATTTGGTTTGATTTAGTCTCACACAAACTTTGTTTAAAACAGAGAATTATATAGAAAATAATAACGATACTGTTATTATCTGTATACTGCTTTGTTTTAAACATAGGAGGGTAGGGGTCGGGTGGTGTCCCCATTATTGGCCACTAGCTGCTGTACTTTGGTAGCGCTGACCCTTGAAGTCTATGCTTAGCTATTGTTCTCATACACATTACACGCCAGTTGCTTGGTGTATAGCAGTAATATTTTTTATTTTTTATTTTCTTTGACAAAGCAATTGGTGTGTAATTGCTAGAATTCTAGAAAACAAAAATTGCACCACATTAAAAAAACAAACGAAAAAAATACTATTTGGTGGGGCCTCTTTTAATTTTTTCACCTAGTGCCCCAAAAAACCTAGTACCGCCTCTGTTACTAAGTGTGCTGCTTATACCCTGAATCCCCAATTAAATATGTGTTAACCCTGAGGATGGGCCGTTACTTATGGGCCACTACTTTGGGCTTGCCCCCCAGGCTAAAATTTGCCAGCCAGCCCCTGATGGATATCTTATATCATTCAGTGCACCGTGCTGGGAGATTGACTGTACGATGCACTGCAAATCAGGATGGACAGTGCGGTGGGGAACAGAGGGACACACACGTGTGAGGTGAGTGAAACGGTTTTAATGGGTATATATTCTGGATTGAGACACATGTCAGCTGTATATATGTCTCTGAGGAAAGAGGTCATATCCTCTGAAATGTCAGATTGGAATAAGGATTGGAAGAAAGATTTGATGAACTATTAGTCTGTGAGTGCTGCACATTCCTATCTATCCATCTATCTATCTATCTATCTATCTATCTATCTATCTATCTATCTATCTATCTATCTATAATATGTAGCTGAATCTTTAATCCTCAAACTGTACACAGAAAAATAAAAACAAATAAATACAGCATTAAAAATAAAGATTTATTAATAATATAAATATAACACATACTGAGAACTAATAACTGCATGTGTAAGTCATAAATTCTCAGTTGTGCAGTTGAGCTGAACACAGGAAATATGACATCACTGCATATGTTCAAAATATATTCCATGGGAGATGAAACTTGGCTATACACGTTCTAAATTACATGTGTTTTTTCAACAGCGCATTATTAAACAAAGTTTGTATTTTTAATTTGTATTTCACATACAGAGAAGTATATTCATGTCTATCTTGTAAACTTTGGTTGTAAATTTAATCTCAATCTACTTTTATATGTCCCCGATAGATCACTTAAGGACCATCAAGTTCTTCAATTTCAACTTTTACATATCCTTAAAATAAAAGTGCCATATCAGCCTATTTGTCTGATTATTATGCAGTGGACGTCAAGTTCAGAACGCTAATAAAAGAACCCTTAAACTGTTTGCTGTTGTTAATACACATACACCTGTTTGTATTAACCTATAAATTGATTTGAGTAACCTCCATTTTTGTGAAACTTTGTTTAGAAGCAGTCTAGGAGCAGTAGCTAATGGGGGTTGTTGATCCACAAAAGCTGTTCTGGGGGCCTTAAGGGATGATTTTAGGTGTGTTTAGCTTTCAGTATAAAACCACAGTATACAGTATGACCCAACCTCGGGACTCTTGCTGTTTATAAAGCCTTGAAAGTTGCAAGTGGCTTATCATATATTTGCCAATGTGTGTAACTAATGTTTCTGCAGTTGATTTTACAGACAGAATGGCAGGATAGTTATTGGCTAATGACGGTGTGCTAGATCCTACCTTAAGTATTCCACACACATCTATGTTCATGCAGAATACTGAATTGTACATAAGTGCTTGGTCAAGCCCGTAGTGTACAATTTAAATACCTAATCCCACCTAGCATGCGTATCTTGGGTGCATGGCAAGTGTGACAAAAGAAAAAAGTGTTGTTAAATGACATCACGCTGACCGTGGCAGTATGTGGTTTTTATTTATTTTTCCTCTGTCTCTGTCCTTATGCTACTCTCAGCCTGTTTTCTGCAATCAATGCATTCGTTTTGCTGCAGAAGCTGATTGGGGCTTGGAGCGTATAAATACCCAGCAGGATCATGTTGGCGGTTATAGTGCTGGTCTTCTCCACAGCCCATCCTCTCGGTACCTTTCCTCTGTTATCTGTCTTACCCTGCTGATTTTGTCTCCCAGTGTGTTTATGCAAAGCGTGGCATTGCTGCATTCGCTCACAAGTCTCTCTGCATGTTCTCCTTGCAGATAGCTGTATGTTTACCAACTCACACTATTGTCTGAGTTCCTGTCATCTTACTTACTCTCTTTGCTCAGCTTCCACTTTAAAGGTATTTCATCTAACTCTTAGTGCATGCTCTTTCTCTGACTACTTACCATCTGACTTTCTCTCTCTGTACAGATTCACCTAACTCTCATTTTCTCACTGATTAGATTTCATCTGACTCATGTGGCAGTCTTCTAGTCTATTCCACTTGACTGTTCTAGTCTACCTTCTGAAATTTGTCTCTGTCCACTCTCTGCTTGCTGACTTATCCTGCACTTGGATATCAGGGTTTTCTCTGTGTGTTCCCAGTTCCTGGTGTAGGCTCTGACTGATGTACCGGGACACCCTGCATCTCAGTCCAGTTTTTTCCTGCTCTATGACCCCTCAGTTCTGTGGTCTGGTTCATTGGATCTTGCTATACTCTGTGAAAGTGTAGGTCTCACTATGTGGTAAGGGCCTATTTGATCAGGATACCAATAGGGGTTATTATTGGGGCTCGCGACATGATAGGATTCCACAGCACAGTCTGTTCCCATCATCAGGGGCTCCAGTGAAAGAAATGGCAACAATTGCATTTGTTTTTCACATGCCTGCTCTTACAAGCAAAATGTGGCAAATATTTGCCCACTTCACAATCAGGATCATAATGTTATTTCTACTTCATGAGCTTTACAAATTGACATCCCTGTACAGTAATTTACTGCAAAGATGAGCATCGCTTCTTTTGAACAGATAGTGTTATCTAGGTTATCTATCACCTATCTTCAACTGACAGAGCCAGACAGCACATTGTGTCTAAAAGATGCATTTTACATATGTGTTTCACCTTGGACATGTCATTGTGATGTCTAGGTTAAAAGTACATATTAAATTAGCTGTGAAATATTTGCTATTAGGGAACTGTAGAATTATTTCTTTGGAACATTTGAGTTGAGTTTCTAATTTGTTTTAAAATGACATTTATAGCAACTAAATATATATTATTCCCGGCCATAAACTATGTACATACAGTACACTGCACAGAATGTACAGTACATACACTTACACTCTTATGCTTATAGTATGTGAGTCATAATGTATTAAATTTATATCTCAAACTAGATGTTTCTTGTCTGAACTGGCCAGATACACCTGCCAAATATCTGTAATTTTCAAGTCAAATAACCCACATTCCAGATTTCCCAGATGCCAAATACTTGGATTATTATACACTGCCTCCATTATTGCCAAGAATAAACTTAAACATCTTAAATCATTGTCCAACTGTGCATTTGCCAACAACCTTCATCCTTAATTACCCCACATCCAAGCCAACACCCTAATGGGGCATTCTGTTGAACAATATCTTGGCAGTTATAAAAAGTGCCAAGGGCAAGATCAGAGAGCAATCATGGCGATGGTCTTGTATTATCTAGTTCAGGAAAATACATTTATATTTCCGAGATGTATATTTTTGGAATTGATGTATGCTAGCAAAAATACACTCAACTATTCTAGACCATCAAATTAATGGTCAGAGTTTTATTTAGCAACATAACCATAACAATTATTAACTAGAAATCAAAATTCCCATTGGGGACAGAACAGGAAGCATCTGCATATGTGCATGATAAGTAAATAAAGACTAACAAGGCAAATATAATGGTTGTGAAAAATCCTCAAGATTCACCATCTGTATCTGTTCTTTTCTCTCATCTTCAGATAGTTTTAACCAGTTTGTTTGGAAAACCAAATCAATATTGGTCAGAAATTTAAAGTGATAAAACAACACTGTTCAATACATTTATAGCACATACAAATATTTCACATACTTCATAATATGCTTTTCATGCATTTAAGTTAGCTTTTCCAAGAAAAAAACACTTACAACTGCAGAGGTAAATTTAATGAATGTAGTTCCCACTTGAGGGTTAAGCAAAAGTTTAAGGGCTGGATCCAGGCTCTTGCGTAAGTCACCAGACAGGTAACATTGGTTCATGTGCGGCAGATGTTACGCTAATGTAATTTCTAATGTACAGAACTCGTGCCATACGTTATAAGATCTGAGGTAGGGGCTGGCCCTTCACTTATGCATGAAATTTGTGAAAACAAGATAGGTAGCGCAACCCTATGAGTGAAGGTGTGTTTGGAGGTGGTGGACAAATAGATTGTGGTAGGTTCTGATAGGTCTGAGTTGATTGTTGGATGGTGTGATGGGAAATGGGGGGAATGGTGTGGAAGGTTGAGGATGGGTGATGATGGTCAGGGTCTAAACATAGACACAGATCTGATGCCAGTCCTCAGTTGAATACCTCTTAACCCGCATTAGGGCCATTTGTAATCCAATTACAAATTTATTCTCACCCCTCCCCTTATCATTCATGTCTTTACAGCACTGCTCTACCATTCATAATATCTGCTCTATTGTATTCTTACCAGGGCACTTTTTATCTCTTTTTATCTCTGGTGAGCCACCTAGTGGCCGCACACGTCCCTCACATCCATTCCACTCATTGGGCCTGATCCAGCGCTATGAAAATTCGCACGGCGGGCGAATGCGTACGTTCGACCGTGCGAATAAACATACACGCCCCTAACACTCCCATAGTAAAGTACCTGCTTACGACGCCTATACCCTACACTGGGTACGACCGTCGGCCGTACGAAATTTCGCACAAAATACGCTGAGCGTACGGGCTTAGCACGCCCATACTGTACAATTTAAATGGCTATCCCCGCCTCCCTGTAGTAAAACGGGCGCCCAGGCGACCATCGTACTGAACGCACGCCCCTCGAGCGAAAAATTCGCTCACAATACGACCGCTATTCGCTCATGACGCCCAGGCGACCGGAAGCTGTCATACTGGGCATGCGCGTTGCGAATTTTTTCCCGAATTTTCGCATACGATGAGCGTACGCTCGCTTGCGATCGTAGCTCTGGATCAGGCCCATTGTCTCAGTTTTGAGAGTAGCCACCTAGTGGCCGCTCTCCCGCATGTCGTTCAGGCATTCCTTTTTTCCCCTCCACCCGCCCACATTGATTCCACTCCCCGCCCATTTCCACCTCTTACCCCCCACCTCAAGCTTATAAATGTTTCCCAACATTTCATCCACTTCACCCCTGATGAAGTCAACTAGATTGACGAAACGCGTTGGGACTTATGAACACAACAGCACCACTGTTTATTAGATTTTTATAATAAAAATACAAGAAGCAAGTATCGAGTGTCCAGTGCCTCCTTCTGCACTCCTGCCGTCTTCTGTCTCCAGCCAGAGATACCGCGAGACCCACGAGGACGCCGCTGCGCCCTCTGGGTATCTTCGGCACCAGAAAGCGGCGCGGGGAACCACGAGGACATCACCCGGCACATCGCAAGCTTCTGCTTTGACTTTCACTAAGTGCCTTTAGCAAGACATACGGAAGGTGAGCGCAGCACCTCCCCTCCCTCTCCGAACCTCCACCCGGATAATGCGCTAGGCACATTCGCCCTCTCCTTCTCTCCACAGAACTTCTCCCGCAGCAGACCAGCCACCTACTCTACAGGAGACAGACGGAACCAACCCACCACCTACGCCATCACCGCATACCGAGGCTGGACAATGATACACAGACTGCAGACACCCTGCTACATGCCCTGTATCAAGACACAGAAAGGGTGAGTGCATCCACTATCTTTGCCTGCATTTTTGATAATCAGTAATGCACTAGTGCCCCCTGCTTCTTGTCTCCTTTCTATCCATTCTGCTGGAACTGTACTGCTGTTCGCATCAACGAAACCGAGTGGACTCTCCCCCCCTCCCCCTGAACATTGAGGTCCCACTCCCATTCTCACCATCATCACCCATCCTCAACCTTCCACACCATTCCCCCCATTTCCCATCACACCATCCAACAATCAACTCAGACCTATCAGAACCTACCACAATCTATTTGTCCACCACCTCCAAACACACCTTCACTCATAGGGTTGCGCTACCTATCTTGTTTTCACACATTTCATAATCAAGTTGCTACTGAAGTACTCTTGGGGTACTTCTAAACAAGATTCCAGCAGCACCCTCACTCTCGACCACATACATACGTATATCTGTATCCTTAGCGCTTCTCCAAACTCCTGACTTCACTTATGCATGCCTAATCCTAGCCATACAGACAGGAATAGGCATGCTAATGAAGGACTGGACTTCAGACCCCCACATGCATAGAAAGTGTATGGGGGTTTGGATCTGGTCCTAAGTTACTATATACATATCAAGAAGGTAAAGTTTACTTTCCCAAGAGCTTTGAAGATAGCTGGAAACCCTAAAAAGTTATTGGCAGTGTAACAATGCAAGCCTACTTTATTAAGAAACCATAGCAGGATTGCATTAATTATAAGCATAAGCCATGTTATAATGCATGTTTAGAGAAGGAAAGTTCCAGGAAGTTTTTATTTTCTGAATAATATAGCACAGATGTGGTAATAATGGCTGGAATTAGACTTGGGTAAAGCTAGGGATACATTCAATGAAGTATTTTGTTTTGTTCACATTTATAGTAAAGGTGAAAAAAATAAGTTCAGATATGTAAAAATAATTCTCTTTTACTTGTAATTTTTATGTAATGTTTTACATAATATACATGAAAGGTTTTATGTGGGGAAATAAATTATATATGCTCAATATTGTACTACTAAGTCAAGACCACTTGCAATTGCAATTCAGTTATTCTGTCGGAAGTTGACGGAAGTGTCATTTTCGGTAATTCTGGTTAGGGTGGAATATGCTCCGACTGAGAAGCACCGACTTTAGGAGTGGTTGAAACTTGTGTGTAGTTTAGCAGTTAAATGCTTATGGGATAAATCCAGACCTACGGACTAGTTACGTTTCATTGCGCAGCGTATTTACGCTATCATATTTTTTATTTTCGCTCGCATGTACTTACTTACCAAACCCTTCCTTAACTTTTTAATGCGTAAGTACTGATGTACGTAATGGATTTACATACATGATGGCCTAACCCGGCCCATACTGTCTAATTTAAATGCCTCCCTCCGACAACAAAGCGTAACTACGGGTGTTGTATGGATGACACGCCCCTTCATTCGTAGTTACGCTGATGGTACATACATTCAGCGTAACGTGTCATAACATCTGCCACGCACATGCGCAGTATATACAAATCGGCAATTTTACGTCAGCAGCTAGTGTAAAATCGCTAGTGTACGTAGTTTAGGATCTGGCCCTATGTGTGTAATATGAATTCACAACCATACATATTTTTGAAATTCTCATTCAACTTCCAAGACATGTGAGGTTACATCATCACCATTAATAGTTACACCAGGGATAGCGTTGGTGCTCTCTTTACGTGACGTGCATTAACATGTCCATACTGAACTTAGAGAAGATACAGTCCAGCAATCTAAACTTACTATCTCAAAAGCTGGGAGCTCAACACCGTTTGTCCATCCGCATCAGTTCCAGCTGTATCATGACATCGACTTCTCGGAACTTGACATGGACACAGCATTGACAGTTGAATGTAATAAAATCAGTATAATTACATTAATTAATATGACAGTTAGAGTTATGGATAGGCTGCTGTTAGGCTCAAGTTAGGCTTAGGATTAGTTATTTAGTATTAGGTTGCAGACTTAGGTCTGACTTTTTACTGCCAGCAACACTAAGGTCAATATAATAATACTATAGACCTTAGAGTAATAAGGAACACAACCCAGTCGACATTTTTTTTTTCCAGATTCAGTTAATATTAATAATTTCATATTTTTATTACTGCACACTAATGCAGAATGTTTTATGAACAAAATAACATTTCAATTTGTTTATTTGTAAATAAATTTGCAACTTTAATTTTCGTAAAAATTTGTAATATATCAGTAAAAACAATTAAGGACGTTTCCTTGAAGACTGGCGCGTTGGTGTAGTGAGATGTCCTCTTGACCTACCTCCCCTGGTATGAACCCCACATCGAGGAAGCGTGTTAGGAGTGGAGAGTTGTGGTGTATTTGCCTGACTTGTTTCCACAGATGAGGAACTAGGAGTTGGGAAAGCATTGATGATGTCTTCAGGAATTGGTCCCAACATTTGGACAACATGAGCAGTATTTTGAGTAGTAAGAACATTCATTTGCTCCTTGATGAAGCCAAATGATTTATGCCTAAGCTTAAAATGTTATTTGTTCTGCGAAATGTGGTGTGAAGACGTCACACGTAAGCATGGTGAATTGTGATAAATTTATCTTGTTTGATGCAATTGCCTCAGCAATTTCATGGATTGAATCTTTTTGTTGTGCTTGTCCTTGTGTTATGTGCTGTTCTGTATCAGCTTTTTGAATTGCAGGTTGCTCTATGGGTGATTCAGGCTGTATGAATTGCAATGTGACACTTCCTCAACAGGTGCCAATGCTGCTACTTGATGTCTTGAAGGCTCGTGTGATGGACCTGAGGAGAATGATATAGGTAACATTAAAAATAAAGGTTATGGTTAAATGGGGATTACATTTGTTAAGTGTAAATTCAAAACATTAAACATGTGTTTTTCCTTTAGAAACCACACTTTATTTTACACTTGGTCAAAAAAACAACACTTGGTAGACACACACATATTTAAAATGCATGACATTCATCTTAATTAACATTATTAAAAAAAAATTGATCTTCATCATGAAGCCTACTTACATAATAAAGTTTACATTCCTAATTTTGTTTAGATTTGTTTTTTAAAATACCAGGTAAAAAAGAGGAGAAAAAGAAACGACCACGATACCTTACCAGGTTCTTCTTCATCAGAGGAAGAACTAAGCATTGGTGGTATGTTTTGCGGAGGAGGCGTCCATGGTTGTGAAGGACCTGATCATTAGAAGAATATGATGACATGTTAAATGTGTTCAAAGCTTTACATAAGCTCGTCGCAGTGTTAATTTATCTAAAAGTAAAAAATTCATGAAAAATAAGTCTCTTAGTATTATTTGGACAAGTGCAGTAAAAATAAACTCCCATAATTTATCTTGCATGCTAGCTGAATCTGTGTCACACACATTAACCCCATTGATAATTTCTACCGGCATGATAGCTCTAAGCTGCTCCTCATAGGTGTTGTATGATATATGTAAAGGGAGACCTCCACCAGTACGGGCAGCAGCCCTCCTTTCCTCCCCCAGCCTGTCTTTTAGTCAGCACTTGATGTCCGAAAACTGCTTGTGGCAGTTTGCCTCTCTCCATTTGTATGGGCCAACAGTGTTAACCACATCCACTACTTTGGCCCAAAGTTGCCTTTTGTGGGCAAAAGTTGTCTTTGCCACCTGGTAATCCAATATCTCGTCATAAAATTGTCTTCACCAAGACATGTGAGAATCGGAAGCTGTGGCCACTTTCAGTTTTTTGGGGAACACATGGCTCTGAATCAGCACTTTCCCTCCCCTCCTCCTCTACTGCTTTTGGAGCAACACAATTCAACATATTCCAATTACAGGCGACACATTAAGAAAAATAAAAAAAAATGTAAATAAAAAACAAAAAAACACACATATGTATGCAACAAACAAAAACACAACTATGCATTAATATGGATTAATGTACATAAATGTACAATGTAATGTACATGCATGTACATTTGAAAAACTTGCCATATACAAACAAACACACATGCATTCAACAAACAAAAAACATAAGTATAATTAAGAAATAAATACTTACAAAGAATGTTGCCAAAAATGATTGAAAAACAATCTCAAAATACTTCAAAACACAATCTTCTCCAACACACAACCTTAACCATCTCCAAGTAACTCTCTTAATTTGAAAGTAAAACTTTAACGCCAATATACAGTGTTTGTCCTTTGAGATCTTATGGTAGCTATGTTAAGCACTGTGATTTTCATTAAAATCGTAATATTTCCAGCCCTAAACACAAAACCATAATAATCCATTAAAAAAAATAGAAAGTGTGGCGATTAACACATTAGTCACTACGATTAAGACACCAAAATCTGGGCATTTTATGATAGTAAAAATTACCGCCTATCACCGTCAAATCAAAATCGCCTTATGAAATCGATCGTAAATAAGCGTTTTCAAAACAAAAAAGCGCTAGGAAATCACAGCAAGGGCTGTTGATTTGAAATCGCTGCCAAACACGACCCTTAGTAAATCTGAATAGCTACACTTTGTACTAGCACAATATGAAAAGGCTGTATCAGATAACCACTGTCTAATTAGAGCACTACCAATGAAAACAGGTAAATAAAATGTCATTTATTTATTTTTTATGTTTGACCTTTTTTTTTATGATTTTAGCAAATAGGTGCTTGATATGGGTAAAGAAAATGCGGGGCACAAGGTGAAACATACTGAGACTTACAGGTTACAACAACTTTAACAAAACTGTTCAGAAATATGCTGAGGGTGAACGTAATGTGGAGAACAGGTTTACTAGAAAACATGGACAGTTACTCAACATCTCCCTCACCAGCCACTTTGTTATTCTCTGATTCAAGTTGTAATGTGTAACTATTTCATAGCCAAACTTATGATATGAACCCCATGTCCATGTATTCATGATTATGCAATCACAGGGGATCAATGAGAGCTTAACACAATCAGTACATACAGTTTGATGGAAATATTGTAATCATTATGCCTGTAACAGAAAAGTGCACTTAAACAAAAAATCACACAAGTCCCATGATGTTTTCATTGCTGGAATCCCTCTTTTTTCCTTTCCCGGGATGCTGTTTTCAATTTTAAATAGATGATATATCATTCTGCATAGGCAAATATGAAAACATTTATTGCAATGTCTTAGTAAGTGATTTGTGACTGTCTTGTTATATTATTTAATAAAAAGCATACTTATAATCTCTGGCATTTTATGCTGCATTGTGTTTCTCTCTCTCTCTCCTCTCGCCCCTCTCTTTCTCTCTCTCTCTCCTCCCTCTCCTCACCTCCCCTCTCTCACCTCCCCTCTCTCGCCTCTCACCCCTCTC
>WWET01002156.1:22849-36757 GCA_011038615.1 Limnodynastes dumerilii
ATATATATATATACACACATATTGTTAGGTATGCAATACCAATGACTTTTCTTAAACAATGCACAAGGGTACAAGGTTCCTAAACAAATATTCTTTAAAAAGAATTAAACACTGTCTTGAAAGTTATTAAATTAATTTGAGAAATAGATTGAAAGAAATGACTTCCTTAGTTGACTGGAATGCCAATACGTTACACAATACTAGCTATAAAACTGTTACTTATAACACTCCCCTGCTTTAATGGGTCCTATTTAAGAAGCCCAGTATTTAGAGATGAGCTAATACAAGGCTGTAGAAAAGTTTTTACTGTCCGAAGCTGGCAGGTTATGCTCAGTACTTCTTAACTGGCAGTAACAGACAACTTTTTAGGGTTAGCATTGCTATAGAATTTAGAGTCATCACCTATTCCAACCCCAACCTGGGCAATTCCCACCATCACTCAATGGCAGCAACTACTAAGGAGCTATATTTCCCTTTCTTTCTGTGTACATTGCCCCTGGTTTTCATGCACTTAAATTATTCTAGTTATGTGAACTAATTGTTACACATATATTTAATTATTTGAACTAATATACTATTCTGGTTAAATTCTTTTATTTTTAATGATTCAGAATGTTTCCTTTAGATTGTTTGATTATATGATTTATTTCTAATATTGCTAAATATTGTATTGTAAAAGTGAAAATTAGATTATATAGGAAAAAAACTACTCAAGCAATAAAAGACATCAAAGCTCATTTACAAATTGTAAATATTTGTGGACTACAGATGGTGATTTAGGGGTAGATCCAGAACTACGTTTGCCGTACGTTTATTCGTGTAGCGTATTTTCGTGCGCGTAAATTCGTTATACTCCCCTCGGCACACCTCTTGAACGTACGTATTTTGTCAAGATACGCTTTCCCAACCCTACCTTAACTTTTTCCAACGTAACCGCAGTCATATGCACACGTACGTATGGGCTAGACGAATTTACGCAGCTAAGCACGCCCATACTGTACACTTTAAATACCACCCCCCGCCTACTTCACATATTTCAGACGTATTTTGGACACACATAAAATTGGCACGCCCACATGTAAGTATTTACGTGACACATAGGTGAATGGCCCATACATTCACAATTACGCTACGTTACGGAGCGTATTTTCTATGGTGCGCATGTGCAGTACTTACCAAAGGGCGATTTTACGTGTCCGCCACACGTAAATTTGCTCCGAAGCGTTGTTCTGGATCAGGCCCTTATTGACTTATTATTATTCGACCTGTTACCAATTTGTACATGCATCCTTATTTCTTCAAAACTGCCCCCACAGGAAAAAAAAATCATTACATTTTAGTATCAGTTTGTGCATATAGATAAAAAAAACTTGCATGTGGGAAAGAATCAGAATTGCTGAAGATGCAAACGCATCTGTCTCCTCTTACAATAAGTGTAATTAAAACATCAGCACAAGGCTGCTGTACTGCACATGTGCACCTAGTTGGCGCCATTGAGCAGACTATAAAAGACACTGCTCTTCGCCTCATCATCGTTACTTTCTCTTTATTCTGTGGTGGATTAACCCCCATATCAGCGCCTGCTGCTGCTCAATGTCAATATAAATATCTATTACTCTGCTAAACTCTTAATTAGCCGTCCCAACTTTTCATAGCTATGGCCTCTTTATCAACAAGAATCCCTTGAAATTTAAGTTACCTCCTTTCTATATTCATGTGGATGTAATGGAACACCCCATCAGACGGATCTCCTAGCGTGTGGAAGTACTGAGCTCAGTAACATTTGGCACAATCACGCACAGTGCCAAAATAACACCTGACTTCTGCAAGCAGCTCGAGGAAGTCGAGTGCCGAATGGAGGTTTGGATCCAGCCCAAAATCACATACAAGATATTGCAAACAGTATCTTAAATAAAATACCAGGGTTAAAATACAGAAAGAGTTCAACTTACACAGAGGACATTTTCTGTGCTGAGACTAGCAAAAGGCTTGGTGCAAACCCTCAAAACGATTGAGATTGCTAGATATGAAGAATTCTATAAGCTAATTTCAGGCATTTTAAACCTCAACTTACTTTCCTCTTCCCTCGGTTTGTTATTTCAGATTTTCACAGTCTTTACAGGAGGGCCTGATGTTATCACCTTAACACAAGGATCTAAGAGGTCTGGCATTGGAGACAAACACCCATAAATCCTTCATTGGCCTTTTAATTACACACTGCCCTTTTCTATTGGCTAGAAATAAACACATTTCTTAAAGGACAGACACAAGACCAGGACAATAAAGGGCAATTCATATTGCTACAACACTATACTATTATATTAGAAATGTTTGATCTTACCATGGGCCTGATCCAGAGCAACGCTCGCAAGCGAGCGTACGACGAGCGTATGCGAATTTTCGTCAAAAAATTCGCAATGCGCATGCCCAGTATGACAGGTTCCGGTCGCCCGCGCGTCATGAGCGAATAGCGGGCGTATCGTTAGCGTATTTTTCGCTCGCCGGGCGTATTTTTTTTACGATGGTCGGCTGGGCGCCCGTTTTACTACAGGGAGGCGGGGATAGCCATTTAAATTGTACAGTATGGGCGTGCTAAGCGTATTTTCTCAGCGTATTTTCTGCGAATTTTCGTACGGCCGACGGTCGTACCCAGTGTAGGGTATAGCCGCCGTAAGCAGGGATTTTACTATGGGAGTGCTAGGGGCGTGTAGGTTGATACGACGAGCGTACGTTCGCATTCGCCCGTCGTGCGAATTTTCGTAGCGCTGGATCAGGCCCCATGACAGTAACCTCCATCTCCTGGCTGGAGTGTCCCCATCTCACCATCTCCATAATCATCGACATATACAACAGTAATAAAGGAATGAGAACTTTGTTACTTTTCATTCCTCCTGTACATGCCGATAATTATGTACAATGGACCGCAAGATGGTAAAACTCTGGTCAAGGGGTTAAGTTGCACAGTTTGGTTACTTAAAATACCCACACACTACATGATATCGCTACCTTGGATCCAATGAATCACTACATGATATCATTACCTTGGATCCAATGTATTACTACATGATATCGTTACCTTAGATCCAGTGTATCACTAAATGATATTGTTACTTTGGATCCAATGTATTTTAGGAAAAACAAAAGATAAACCCAAACATTTTAGGTTGATTTTATAGACTACAGTTGATCCAATAATTTAATGATCAGTCAATTAATCGTTTTAGTGTATGGCCAGCTTAATATATAGAGATAGCCAGCAAAGCATTATCACTAGGTTGGAAAGTCTTCTCTTAACTATTGTTTGTATATTACTGCACTTCTACAAAAATCTATGACAAGTGTGTAGATTAACTGTCAAACTTCTATCTCTCTATGCACAAGAGAGGGAACAGATAGACATGATTATGCGGGTGCTCTAGTTAAAGACAGAAATAAAAAGACATTGGAGACAGTTCTTCAAGTCAGAAAAGAGCAATTTTTGATAATAACAAAATATTGTTTCAGTTGAAAAATGTCCTGGACTAGAAGAAACCAACAATATCTGACAGATGACTCAGATGAAGAAATACAGTTAGAAACCTTATCATTCGGATGTGAAGAGCAAAAGACAATATAACTAGGAGGATGACAGATATAGAAACATTCAGATTCTGTACATAAAGTAGAAAAAAAATCCAAATATTTCCACAAACTGAACTGACAGACCTACGGTAGTTAAAATGTATAGATAGAGGACTGGATTACGTACATGCGGTCTGTAAATGTAGATAGCGTAAATTACCTACTATGCATGCGCAGTAGGTCTTTTCGGGCAAATACGCACTTAAGAAGCAGAGGCTTCTTAAGTGTGAATCAGGCCCTAAGAGAGGAAAGTTACTCCTGGGCTAAACCATGTTGATTGCAGGGAAGCCATATTACATCTGTTGCAAACAGTATTAGAGTTGAGAGGTGATGTTTCCTAATACAAGTCTAAATAACAGTGTGACAGTAAAGCTGGTCAGTATCTGTGTGCAGTAAGCAATTCAAAGATATATCTGTGAAAGAATACATGCAAAGAATACTATTACCTTGACTCCCCCTGAAATCAACATGGTTTTGCCCAGGTGTAACCTACCTCTCTTAATTACAAGCTTCTTCTTAAGTTTGGATCCAGCCCATTGTGAGGACTCTGAGATTCTCCTTCAGAGTCTTAAACAATGCTCACTTGTCACACAGTCAGATTGGTCTTTTTCTGTTACAATTGCAGTCATCGGCCCGTATTCAGAGTACCGGACATATAACATATACGTCTGTGTTTAGCGATTTTTACTACTGCGCATGCGTAGTAATTTACGTATCTTTTTCTTACGTAGATTGTGTAAATGCAGTCTTTCAGGTACTCTGAATACGGACCAAAGTCTACCTTTGAGTAATCATTGACGCAGAGGTTTCATCACCTAAGAGTAGATCCATATTGTCACCTAAACAATAAACTTCATCCAGAAAGTCTGTGCAGCAGCTTAAAAGAGTATTAGAAATTCCGTCCTCAAGTCCCACCGGGCGACCCTGTAGATTGCCAAAGGATTTAATGTCTGTAATGGATAAAATCCCCTCTGCCAGACCCACAGAGCACTGGTATCCTCTTGATGCTCAGTCTGTGACTGACGACTATCTGTGGTAATGTGCTGGGGATATTTAATGTTGCTCTGATAATTTAACTCTCTATCTCTTTCTCTCATTACTGTAAATGTATTTAGGTTCTGTTGTATTGTAATGCTATGCTTTGTTGTTCTGTTGTACTGTTCATTGCTATTGTTTTACTATCTGTGCATGTTTTATAAATTATTATTAATCTTTAGCAACCATATACAATCAGGTCACACAATCATTTATTTTATCTTTTACACGGGGAAAATACTTTGCTTTTGGCATGGAACTTACATACTGTAAAGCTTTTTGAGTAATCTGTAAATTAAAGATTATATACAAAAGTTCACCTCTGAACTCTAATTATGTTTTCTCTGTATAAATTAGTCTTCTCTCACAATTTAACATTTGCACCTGTTTTGCCCTTACTCTCAAAGGCCCAGATCCTAACTTAAGAAAGACAGGAGACTTACGCAAGTCATTTGCATAAGTCCCCTATCTGTGAATATCTGAGCATGCGAGTGCCAGATAATCCGCGTGCATGCTTACTGTCATACATAACTAAGTTACGTATGACAGTAAGTATGCACAAGGGGCAGACCCTTAATTTACAATGGTCGTATCGGGGATAGCCATGTAAATGAGGGGTCGGGGGCGGGGAAGCCCCTTTACGACTAGGTCTGCAGACGTACGGCCACAGACTTAGTCGTAAAAAAATGAAAGTAGGAAGCCGGACATGTAAGTGTTTAGATTTACTACCATCAGTGGGGAGTGCAGGGGGCGTGCAATCCCCGCTATGTGTGAGTACCGGTCTGGGCCAAAATCTGGATCAGCTCCTTTCTCTGCAGCTGGATTGATGCATTTATGAAAAGTTCATATAATTCTGGATAAATTTGCTTGTTCATATTAAGGTGTACCTGTCATGCAGAACCAGACATTTAAAACAAATAGAACATTTAGGGTAGAAACCTAATTTCTCTTTACAACATTGTGAAAGAAGCTATAAAAATGCACTGATGTATATGTGCCTGGAAATGTTTCTAGAAATGCTTTCGAAGTTATTAAGTTAGTTGTTTGTGTGAACAGAATCTCAAATGAATCTTCAATAGGAACATTTATAATGATGAAATACAACTGATGTGTGTTGTTTTCAAATTAAAAAGTAAAAAAAAGTTACATGATTTGTCTCATGATACACACAGTAAAATGAGAGTACATTGATTGTTGTTTGGCAAAGCAACAGTATGACAAAAAGAAGGTCATCAAGCACAGTCTCTACAATGCAATGATCTATATTGGGAAGTAACCATAGACTTAAATGTAGAATCAAATTTGTTTACAGGAACGTTATGAAGCTCTTCTCCATCTCTATAAAAGCAGATTACTGGGTAAATGATCATTGGTTTCAAAAAACATATGTTTGATTAGACTGTAAATGATGACTTCTTACAAAGAAGTATAGTTTGCATATGTTCAATTACACAAGAGTCCAATTCTACTGTGCATGTCCTAATTATACACGTTGTTTACCTGATATAGACAATTCAAAATACATTTTGCTCATCACATTCAAAGTAAACAAGAAGCTAAGCAGGAAGCTAAAGCTACAATAACTCCTATGAAGTATCTGAAAGCTCTTAACACTATACAACTGCAGCACACTGCAATATATATTTGTATATTTCCTCCCACTATACCATTTTGAATGATCAACTTTTAAAGAATAAGAAACTTTACTTTGAAAATCTAGTAATTTGTGTAGTTGAACTTAATGATCATTTTTCTAATATTAAATTTGAATTAGTCAAAGGGGCTTATAGGTTTTGGTAAAATAGCATTTATAACAAAGGGACAAAAAAACAATTAATTAATCTTCATGGAATACCAAATTCTTATGATTCCACTTTCACCCAATCTACTACATAAAAACTACATAATATAAAACACAAAAAAACTACCCATCACCCATTTCATAGCCTGCTTCTATCTCATCTATCCTATGCCCGTATTGAAAGAAGCAAAAACTATGTGGGGAAGGGTGGAAGGGCAACAGGGAGACTGAATGATACAATTATAGTGGTGTCTTTCCATCATATCAGTGCTTACTGTTGCAATGTTATGCAAAAAATAAGTTTGGTCCCACAACCATTAGTGTGCTAACATCATCTTAGGGGTATGAATAATATATAAATTATCTAAAATATCTATAATATAATTCTAAAACAAATTGAGCCATTTAACCTTAAATAAATGTAATTTATAAGTGATGGTTATAATAATTTAGATAAATAAAATATCACATAAACCTTTACTATAAATTTATTTAAATTAGAACTGATGAAAAACCAGAGGCAAAAAATAATTTTGGGCTATATCTGGTAAAAAAGTTTTGTGAAAAAGTGAAAAATCTACTCTATAGAGAAAAAACATAAATTATTGTAAGGTATTGTAAAGGGCACCTTTTATCTCACTTTCTTACTAGCTATTTTTTATTTTTAAATTGTTTGTATTTATTTTATATCATAAAGCAAGGTAGTGGCAAGAAGGACGTCAATCACAAATAAAAAAATACTTGAAAACAAATCCATGGTACCAGCATATACCATGTAGAATACAAATTCCTAATTATGGACCGGATTCAGACCCTCTGCACGTTTTCCGTGCATGCGGGTGTCTGTAAGTACGCAAGAGAGAGGGGAGTGCACACAACCTGTCACTCTGCTTATGCTGCCATAAGCCTGCATTAGGTGTATCATGCGGATCAGCGATCCGTACGACCGCTGATCCGCTGCAGTGTGGGAGCCCCCTCCCACACTTTACACTTAGCATGCTTCCCCCTTGCCCACTTTAGCAGGTGGAGGGGAAGCACAGCCCATTTCCTCGGAAAGTTCCGTCCGATTATTTTTACGCTAGGGTTACTATACTAACCCTAGCGTAATATCTGGAGGGCGCATGCGAAGTCAGGTCACTTATACACCTTGTGTGCGTAAGTGACCTTACCTTATTAATTCTGAATCTGGTCCTATACACATAAAAATGGCTATATGTGTATAATGATTAAAATGAGACAGATATAAAACATGTTTCCCTGTGATAAGAGAGATAAAAATACTAGAAAAAGAGCTTAAGAGCCAGACAATGTATCTCTTTGTCATAAGAAGTGGCTGGAACACATGAGGGGAAAGTACAGTGGCCATCATCAGTGGAAACCATCATCAGTGTTAGTTATTATGCTGTATGTTAATCCTATAAGGGGAGAAATACTACAAGACCCAGTTTATGATATTTGTGTAGAGCAGGAGTTCTCAACCAGTGGTACTAGGACTAGTAGCACTGGTGGTACTTGGACCACTATCTGGTGTTAATCATGGCAACTGGGCAAGCTTGTCAAGAGGTAGCAGACGAGCTTGTACTTTAACCAGGTGCAATATCAGTTGACAGAGGTCATATTTAGTAATGCATAGAGAAGGAAGATTAGAAATGTACTTTAAAACCACTGCAAAAAATGTAAGGAAAAAAAAACATATATAAATATTTTTTTTTAATTAATAAATTTATCTATATGATCTGCAAAGTAGTACTTGACCTGTGGACCTGAGTCCATAGTAGGTAACTAGTACTCACCCAAAACAGCTCAAGATCCACTGGTGTAGTGCCTTTCAGTTTAAGTAAATATATCGTTCATGGCTAACAGAGTCATTGACAAGGGCTTTCCAATTTAAGATGCAGGGAGGGTCTAACATGATCCAGGATCTAGCAATAATCACTTCAACCTAAGTTGAAATCCCACATAAATACACCCTTGACTCTAGTGATGGAACAAAATAAATGGTGTCCTTAATGCATTTCCACACCTCATGCCAGAAACAAGAAATTATCCTGTACTAATGTATCGGGTGCCAAAAATCAGCCTTTCCCTTGCGACATTTGGGGCATTTGAAGATGGATGTCAACAGTATATTATAAAGTCTCATGGTAATGATATACTCTGTGTAGAATAAAATGGTAAAATCTAACAGAAGCTGTAGCATTACTAATGCTTTTAAGCATTTGTGTCCACTTATCATCTTGGAAGGGTCCTATCCATTTTTCCTTCTGGAGGTTGAAGTTATCTCATGAGTCTTGTGAACCAAGTGTGGCATAAGCACAAGAAATTATCTTGATGGACCCAACATTAAACAGCAAGTTTTCAGTGAGTAAGTCAGATTGCAGAATGAGGGTTGCCTGAATTGCATTTGTAAGGGTTTGTAGAGTTGTAGAAATCTTAAAAATTTTGTATTTGGAACATCAAATTCACTCCTAAATTGTTCATAGGATTTCTGATAGATTTTGTCAAAACCGTGAATTCCATAAGTTATTCATATGTTGATATGTAGTTTAATTAATTCTGGAAAGGATTTGCTAGACCACAGAGGTGTTTTAGGATCCAGACATCTGCCCCCCCAGGAGGTCCTGTACATCCACCAAACCAGGATGATCTGTCTTACCAAAGGAGGCAGCTGCCTGGATCATGAACCAATGAGGAGAATTTGTAGTGGGCTACATCCAGTCCCTCACCTAGAAGGTCTTTTAGAACCCCAGAGCCTGAAAAAGTCAACCATTCCATTACTAACTGTGTGACTAAGTAAAATATCTTGTTTTGGATGTTCATTACGGAATGCTGCAGAATATACAGAAATTTAAGTAAGCAGGAGTTTCTGCCATATATGTATTTTAGATTTGAGATAGTGACAGGTTAATTAATATTGGAGAAATAATCAGAGGGGCTTTTAGAGATCCAAAGGCATTTTACGAAGGTAGTCCACACTAATAGGCTATTAGTTAGTGGGTGAGCCAGAACTTCATCCAATAATGGAAGGATATTTAATTTTGACCAGTTAATCTTGACGCCAGAGAAATACTCAAAAGTGTTCACAATGTAAAACTTTACATAGATAAAATTATTCTGCCAAATCAAACGCTTTGGCAGCTTAAAGAGATACTATTAAAGTTCACTCTGTGTGAGGAGAGATTTGAAGGTGTGTAAAGAGGCACCTCAGATTTGCAATGGTGGACATTTCAGACATAGACCTGTTTGATCCCTGTGAACAATCTTCTGAATAACTTTAGCCTAATAGCTCACAATTTAGTCAAAATTTTTATGTCCGTGGTTAATAGGAGATAATTAGGGTCCTTTATAAAATGTATACATTTTAATATAACTTTTAATTAATAATCTTTACCACCTTTTTACAACCAATTTTCAAACCTTTTGTGGACTGTAACAGCATATATAAAGAATAAACCTGTAAAAATATTTGTCTTTAAATAATGTGTCACTTTTTTTTAGCAGAGGAAGAAAACCCCATCTTTGAATGAGGTAGTGACATTTTATCTATGGGCCAGATCTTAAATTCCTATTCTTCAATCTGAGCGCATATGCTTTTTCATGCTTGTGTGTGTGTGTACGCCACAATTTCTTAGTGCAATAGATGTATATACAACCATGATTAAAATACAAATAAGAAAGTCAAATTCATAAGTTTGTTTGTTACTTCTGTGAACCTGAATAATTCTTTCTTCCAAGTTTAATCTACAGGAGGCTCCGGTATAATTTTAAGGGATGTTATTTATTTATTTTCTCCGGTGTCTCTTGATTCTACTTTTCTACCAGGTCTGCAATCACCCTGTGCATACATTGTTTTAAGATGCCCTTCTCCCACCCTATAGGAGATCATTTTATAACAATTAAGAAGGAAGGGCTTTACTTCGGGGCATATATCATATTAAGGCTCACCCCTCCCAACCCTCTCCCCAATATTTTCAATAGAAAAATACCTTTTTGCTTAACTTTTTTCCTCTCCTCCTTATGAGCTTGCTTGCTCCTGCGCATTCTGAAACATGACAAGTCAGTGTCACGCTGCAGGTAGCCTGTCTCAGTGCCTGCAGCCTTAGACACAGACAGTGAGGGGTAAAACTAAAATTTAATTGTTTTGCAGTCTTAAAAAAAAACCTTTGTTTTTTCACATAGAACTCACTTACTGCATAGTTTTATATTTATTATGTAAATTAAAGTTGTCCTAGGAAATATCATTTTTCAACTATAATTCTTATATCACTTTTAAAATTTGCCTTCCCTTCCATTCCAAAACATGGTTTTGCTCAGGGCTATACTTGCACCTGCTCTACTCTTATTCTCAAACACTGGATCAGCCCCCTGTCCTGACTAACATGTTCATACCAGTGCATACCTCACAGGTAACTGTATTGGGTAACTGTCCTGTCTATTTGATTTTTTTCCCTGTGTAACATGACAATTGTGGCTAGGCTTAGATGGGAGAGAGGAGGAGTCTGGGCAGGATGTAGGTGGGGCTTGAGTAGGAATGAAGCAGAGCTTATTTGTTCTCTTTTCTGGCTCCAAAATGTTGGGAGGTATGTACCAATGGACAAGTCAATGCTTCCTACAAACTTTGGGGCTGATCCAGAGTTTGGGAGTAAGGGCAAACCAGGTGCAAGTGTACAGCTCGGCTAAACCATTTAGCAAAGTTAGTGGTGGTAATTCATTTTAAAACCTTTGCATGTAAATACTTTACGTTTGCATATAGAACTCAAATACTGCATAGCTTTATGTTTAATCTATAAATTAGAAATGAGCTAAGAAACTTTACCTATTAATTGTAATTCTGCTTTCACAAATTAAATTTGCCTCCCCTTGCAGTTCAACATGGTATTGCTCAGGTCTACACTTGCGCCTGAAAAAAGGTGTAAGTGCAACTCAGAATCAGCCCTTTTATCTCCTGAATACAGTTGTTGGTATCCTTGTCAAAAACTTAATAATATGCACTCAGCAGTAATGAACTGAAATGCACATACTCACACAAAGGAGAATGTTTTTTAATAAAAGTAGAACATGTTGAATCCACTGAATAGAGAATGCATCAATTAATTTTCATTAAGATTTATATGTGTGGCTCATCCGTCTGTTAAGCATTTGCTATGGCTCAATTGGGACGTAGACTGAATGAGACTGGTTCAGCATCAGCAAATTTATTTATCAGTATGTCTAGACAGAAGTTTAGCTGCAAAAGTTGTTTTGCCTGAAAAATGGATTATATTTAAAAGTTGTGGGATTTTTTTCCACCTGTTTTAGAAATAAGCATGTGCAGTGACAATACTATACTTCGTAACATGCTATTAGTATTGTGTGTTTTTTTTTCAAAGTGATAAATACTTTTATACTACATTTTTTTATTCAATTTGTCATATGTCACATTTATTAAGTTTGTCATATGAGTTGAAGTCTTCTTCCTGTCTTATAAAGTTGTAACTTTTCTTATCTAAAAATATGGAGAATGTAAGAATGCATTAAAATGACTGCTCTTTTTCCACTGTATTCAGTGCTTGTCCAAATGCTAAATATTTGGAGGCAACAAACGTGATATAAAATATTCAAGCAATAGTGATACATATGATTGAAAAGATTAAAAACTTTTACATCATCATGTGTTTTAATAGCAATATGGTATAAATGTTGAGAAATACACAATGGGCCTGATCCAGAGCTACGAAATTGGCCGATTTCGTGCGAGCGTACGACCATTTTTTGCGTATTTTCGTACGAAAATTCGCACTGCGCATGCCCAGTATGACAGCTTCCGGTCGGCCTGACGACATGAGCGTATAGCGGTCGTATGGTGTGCGTATTTTTTGCTCGAGTGGCGTGTGTTCAGTACGACGGTCGCCTGGGCGCTCGTTTTACTACACGGAGGCGGGGATAGCCATTTAAATTGTACAATATGGGCGTGCTAAGCCTGTACGCTTTGCATATTATGTGCGAAAATTCGTACGGCCGACGGTAGTACCCAGTGTAGGGTATAGCCGCCGTAAGCAGGTACTTTACTATGGGAGTGTTAGGGGCGTGCATGTTTATTCGCACGGTCGAACGTACGCATTCGCCCGCCGTGCGAAATTTCGTAGCTCTGGATCAGGCCCAATGTCATCTTCTTATAGCTTCTATTTAATTATTTAATTTCAAAAGCTTTTCAGAAGGCAAACTGTTTAAGACCTGAAATATCTGATGAAAGAGAGCAACAGCTTAGAGAGTATTAATCAGATATCTTATATAAGATTCAAGTAATCTATGAGGAAGGAAAGCTGTATCTGTAAATACTTTTTACGTTTTTGTTGTTTTATTGTTGCTAGTATTATGACTGTTGTTATTAATAATTAAGAGTTAAAACTCATCATTATAATCATAATGTGATAACTGGGTAAAAAGGGCTAAAGGTTGAAAATGGTATTGGATAGATGTGGATTGCAGAGAGGTGTAAGCAATGCAACAAAACTCAGATTCACTTTCAACAGCGTTTAATAAAATAAATTTAGTTTTAATAAATATTTAGTCTTTACTCATGACATTTATTTAGGGGTAAGCAAAAAAATTTAGTTCAATCACAAAGTGAAACAAGGAAAATGAGCAATTTTTTGCAATAGTGATTTTTACACGATGGCACCAATATGACAAATTTATACGGTCATAACTAAGCATATATCACGGTTACAATCAAGAAATATCAAGTTTGTTAAACGTATCAGATGAAATACTTTCAAGTAAAATATATAAATCAGTTGCAATCAAAGAATATATAAAACAATTTCAATTAGGAAATACAGTTACTTATTAAATGACTCACTCTTATGGTTACTAATGTTACACCTAAATATCGGACAAAAAGTATGACTATTATTATTTTTATATACTAAATCATCTTTAATTTAATACCTAAAACTAACTATCTGCATTTATAATTAGGAAATTACCCCTAACACAAAAGTTCTAATGTGCTTCGATTGTAGACATATAATATAATAAAGTCTTTTCTGAGGAACTGTTTCCTTTTAATAAGAAGCAGGGTGTTCACTCAAAACATTTTCCTCTTTAACCTGTCTCTGCTGACTGTCACCTCTGTTATCTTCCTTATACTCCTCACAACTTCACTTTATTGACACTGGGGCAGATCCTGAACTACGCATTTCCGCGAATTTACGTGTGGCGGACACGTAAATTCGCAGATTTGTACGCACTGCGCATGCGCACCGCAGAAAATACGCACATTCACGTAGCGTATTTTCAAACGTATGGAGATTTCACGTATTGCTAACGTAAATACTTACGTGTGGGCGTGCCAAATTTACGTTAGTCAACAATACGTGTGTTTTACGTGAAGTAGGCGGGGGGTGGTATTTAAAGTGTACAGTATGGGCGTGCTAAGCTGCGTACGTTCGCGTAGTCTGTACGCCCGT
>WWET01002156.1:54739-71967 GCA_011038615.1 Limnodynastes dumerilii
ATAAAATGCAATATAATATAATATATTATAATATATATTATATATTATAATATATATTCAATTAAATATTACAAATTATATTATATAATAAATAAACAATTGTTTCCTAACATCTCCATGTCCCATGTGGAGGACTGACAAAGAATTTTCTGATCTATAGAGGAGATTTTTTCATTTTATTAATAATTTTATATCAAACTATCCACTAGTCTAACACAGTATTTAGTTTCTTTTCACAAGTGCCTCGGCTCTTTTACCTAGGAAACTTACTGCATCCAGGGCTGGAAGTGAGGGGGTATACAGGGGTACACCATACTGTCACTCCTCCCACTGATTTAATTGAAAAGCAATAAATCCCCATTCACTTATTATTATTATTATTATTATTCACATATTATTTCTAACTTTCCATACCACCACTTCTAAATCTCCATACCGCCACTTCTAAATGTCCATACCACCACTTCTAAATTTCCACTTCAACCACTGACTACATTCATCAAATTATAGTGGAAATTCTCTCAGTAAATATTTTCATTAGTATATTAACTATTGTAAATTCATGGAAATTATAAAAATAGTAATATTGGACCTACATTACGTTATTTTTTTACCCCCTGTTTTTGATCATTTAAATTGAAATTCTGTCTCAGTTATAGGATGGTTTGACAAAGCAAAACAGAAAAAAATATATATTTTGTCTAATTTTTATTTAAATATTTCTTGGCTTAACATTTTATGCATTTACATGTCATCGGCATAACAAGATGGCAGCATATCTCACATTTACTATACTCTAATATAGTGACATAACTTTAACAAAAAGCTATGAAACAGTTTGGCAAACTTTTGTTTTATATTTATAAATATGCTACCTTCAAACTTTTAACAGACTTTTTTTTTTAATGGTAAGTAGAGAAGAAAGAATATTGATGTAGCTTTTTTTGTAGATGAAGGCATGTGTAACAAGGTTGAGGAGATGAAAGGCAAAGGATATATAAAGGCTCAATAAATATAATTTTCAAACAATTGTCATAGAGAAGATTCGTTGGGCAAGATGTATATCTGAAGAGATTTTGATTGCATTAGCATGTCTAAAGTAGAAATTTATCTATATTGGGGTGTAGAATTCACAGAAATAAATTTGTATTATTTTTCTTTAATAAAAGTAACAGTGATTGCCCAGCTTTATAAATATTAAAAAATGGTTCTACATTCTTTAATCCCTGCATTTAGTGGAAACCATTATCTTCTGCATGAATCTTTTTCAGTTTGTAAAATGCATATCATGTTATAGTTTAAACAGCAGTATTTTGTATGGTTTTTAATACATGCTACTGAACTGCTACTATTTTTTTTATAGAAAAGGTTTTAAATATCTGTATCAGGGCTTGAAGTGAGGGGGTATACGGGGGTATGCCATACCATCACTACTTCCTCTGATTTAATAAAAAAAACTATAAATCTCTGTTCACTTCTATTGCTGCTATATTTTCATACTGCCACTTCTAAATATCCATACCACCACTTCTAAATTTCCACTTCGACCACTGATCTGTATTGTAAGAGTACCATATCTGGGACCTTTTATGCAAAATGTCCCACTGCAGCCAAGTATTTTAGGAGAAATGGGGGAGGGCAACTGGCCACTTGGTCTCATGTGCAGTCAGCAATTGGCCTTTAAGAAGTGGTGGAAAGCAGGTCCAAAAACAAGCTCCAATACCTGTAAAGGATTTTTTCATTATGTAATTCTGCATGGATGAATTTAGAAGGAAATGTATGGCAATCCACATTTGGAGATTGAAGTTATAGGTAGATGAGAGCATTCAGTCAGTAAAATCTTTTTTTGCTAAATAAAATACCTCATAAATACATGTAAAATGTGTAATTAATGTGTGCAAAATAAAGACATTCTCTAGCTGGGTATGTCAACTTAAAATACCAGTTCTGAGGAGAACTGCACAGAATATTAATGCATTAAATCATAACTAGATTTTATGCTATCTAGCCTAATCTAGTGGTTTTTTTTGTTCCTTTTTTGCTGTAAAACAGATTACTCCGCCCATTCATGCACCTGTTTGTATTAACCTATAAATTGATCTGAGCAACTCCCATTTTGTGCATTCTACTCTAGTGTAAGTAAAGTGCAAGCCATTAAATTCAAAATTCTAAATGCTATAAATGAAGTTAAAAAATGCATTGAATGTGTAGTATGCAGAGTCTAACTGTAGGCGAGGTTTTCACCAAAGCAGGTCATGGCCCCCGGCAGCAGTCCCTGACATAGGGCCTCATTCATTAAACGCGATTTGGGCTAAATCGCGTGATTTGGGCTAAATCGCGTGATTTGGAGCTAAAAATTGACCAAAGTGGATTCATTAAGCTCCAAATCACACGATTTTAGTGTGATTTGGAATCGCGGGTGTTAAAATCGCGGTCCCGATTTTTTTTATAATAAACATACAAAGTTTGTAATTAATTAAAGACGATTTCACTGAATCGCGGTGAAATCGCCTTTAAATCACAAATAATAAAATTGCAGCCAGAGAGGTGCGATTTCATTTTTTGAGCCGATCGCGACCACCAAAAACACATGTCCGTATAACAGACATGTGTTTTTGTGTGTGTAAAAACCTAAGTGCTGCAACATCGCGATCCCGATTTTTTTTTAATGTTAAACATATGTCAATTGCTATTCATTAAGGACGATTTCACTGAATCGCGGAAAGCTGAGCCTTGTAATTCTATCAGCACAACATGGTTACACTTGTAATCATGCAGCGCTGCGTGTACAGTGTAAAAAAAAAACCGCAAGACATACATTAACCCCTACATTGCTAAAATAAAGTATGCATGTAAAAATATATTTTCATAACTAACAATGGGCCTGATCCAGAACTACGCTTCGACGCGATTTTACGCGTGGCGGAGACGTAAAATCGCAATTTAGAACGCACTGCGCATGGGCACCATAGAAAATACGCACATTCACGTAGCGTAATTGTGAACGTATGGGAGATTCACGTATGTGTCACGTAAATACTTACGTGTGGGCGTGCCAAATTTACGTTAGTCAACAATACGTGCGTTTTACGTGAAGTAGGCGGGGGGTGGTATTTAAAGTGTACAGTATGTACGCTCCGCGAATAAACGTACGGCACACGTAGTTCTGAATCTACCCCAATGTCCCCTACATGAGTGCACTTACCTTCGGTGGTCATCTCTCCTAATGTAAGTGAAGTGTGTGCAATGTATCGTGTATATAAAGTAATAAAAACAATTTTTACACTCACCATTTGATGTCTGCATCTTGGGAAGCCTAGAAATGTTCTTTTTCAGATGTCTTCTAGTCTTTGCTTGCAGTTTGGACCATCTTCTCCTGTTGATACGCAGCAGATGTTCTTTTCTCCATCGTGGCATCTTCTTCGGACGATCCGGTCACTAGGGGGCGCTGTTTTTATACTGCAGGTGACGTCAGAAACAGTAGAGGACTGACATCACCTGTAGTATAAAAATAGTGCCCCCTAGCAACCTGATCGTCATAAGAAGATGCCGTGATGGAGGAAAGATCATCTTCAGCTGCTCATTTGTTTTGGATGGATATATATATATATATATATATATATATATGCAATTCTGTTCCTTACTGTTATATGCATGTGTAGTAGCGGTGTTCACACCGTTGTGATGCTACTGCACATGTGCAGTGGTCAGGAGCTAATGAAAATGCCTCTGACTCTGACCCCCCTATTACACCACCACCGGAACCACAAGTACCCCCCATGATAATACTCCCCTCTCCTGTTACCTGTCCCGCAAAGTCTCGGTTATGACATTTTTCCCGGCTGCCTCGTCCCTAAAAAGCATAACTTTGCCCCTCAGTGCCTCTGCCTTGCCCCTCAGCTCCGCTCCACATAACTTCAACCACACTTCTTAGTGCCGCCTCCTCCACCCCTCATAACCTCAGCACCACTGTCACACCCCTCCTCCCTGCCCATACTCTGCTCTATCCTGTATGCTCCACACCAAGACCACGCCCCCTACACCATAGCAACAGCCCCAACCCTCTCTCCATTGTAACCCCACATGATGTGATTAATTATTAGAGATGAGCCGACCTCCGTATTTTGGTTTTGGTTCTAAATCTTCATTGTGTTTTGGTTTTGGTTTTATCAAAAACAAAACGCAATATTTTGGTTTTGGATTAGATTGCTAAAAAATGTTTAAATCAAGTAATTTGAATGTATTTTTGCTCCTAAAGCATTGTTATGAATAACAATAACTTAGCCAGAACAGTAATAACTAATTATCAATACTGTAGATTTTAAATATAATAGATAAAATCCTTGTTGTTTGAGCTGTATTGGCAATGCATGCATAATTCTCTTAGCACTTATTAACAGAATATATACAAAAACATCTTTTCATATAAAGAATAACCTTGACTGTCTATGTCATGCTTAAAAATATTTTGCTGATTGTATTGTTTTCTGCAAAATTAAGTCAAAGAAGTCCACATGTTCTGAATCACACAAAGAATTATGGGAAACATTAAACAATGGCAAATACATCTTTAAATTTATCACATTTATAAAGAATTATTTACAATAAATGTACCAATTTTTAGTATACTGAATAAATGCACATTTTATTTTGATCATATATTTCAACCATTATTTTCATTAGTTAAATGTATATATATTTATATATATTGTATTATTACGCTAAATACTTTGGAACTGTATCCATTACTCATGCTTTGGCATTACTTGGTTGGCAACAAGCAGAGATGTTATTAGGATCATAGAAGAAACAAATTAATAATTAAATGGAGGTTATCACTTACTATATTCATTAAATTTTAAGCTTTGTATATTTGGACACATTTAAGTTTTAATGCAAAACAATGGCTAGCAAGTAAAATCTATTTTAAGATGGACTCATATAACATTTTTGCCCGAGAGAAGTTGGAGAGATCCAGAACAAAAATGAAATCCATTAAAGAAAATTTACATCTGTAGACATTTAAAGATTTTTTTTGTATCGCTATTGCAAAGTTTTAAATTAAAAAATGGACGATACTAGAATACAAACCTTTGTGTGGACATTCCTAATTCTGCCAAAACTCATACCAAGGCTAGTAGGCTAGTATGTGATCAGAAGTATCCTGGGCAACACGGGGGCTCAGGTAGTAGCACTTGTGCCTCACACAGCACTGAGGGTGTGAGTTTAATTTCCTTAGACCTTATCTGTATGGAGTTTGTATGTTTTCCCTGGGTCAATGTGTGTTTCCTCCCCTACTCTAAAAACATACTGGTAGGTTAATTGGCTGCTTACCAAATAAATTACCCTAGTCTGTGTCTATGTTCAGTTGCAGTCTCCAGTCTGATGGCCTGCTTTGCGAAATAGAGACAGCTGAAAGTTACTTTTTGGCTGTCTCTATTTCGAATAGGGGCCATTTTAGACATTTTTTTTTATGAATGATCGGCATACTCGTCCATTTTTTTTCACAGACCTGCTGGATGACAGCTAAGGAGAGGTAAGTAACCTCTCCTGGGCATATTGGTATTAGGAGGGGGGGTTAGGGTTAGACTGATGTGAATGCTTAATTTTCTCTGTAAAGTGATGTGGATCAATTTTGGTGCTATTTAAATAAGCGATAATCATTATCATTAAAATGCTATACAACATTTTCTTCACTTTACTGTATATTATAATGTGTGTTTTATTTTTATTTTTATACAATGTTGGATATAATATTAATATTTTATAAATAATATATATTTATTATAGTATATTATACTATGAAGTGCCCTTTGTAGATAGTGATACTTTTAGTTAGAAATTACTAGCCTTAATGAGTTTATTTATTTTAGGCATAAGTTGTTTTTTGTAGCCCTTTACTACAGTATCTATAACAAACCCCCCCCCCTTAATTTGTGTAATGGAGACTGCAGTAATTATCTATTTAGGTTTCCCTGAGGTGGATGGTCTGGTACTTTTAACTGAATTCACTCATTTGGTCTCTTAGGAATGTTCTCTATGCAGATGCCATATGTTTTGCACGCCAGGAACCTATTGAAGAACAAAGCTACATCTTCTTCCTTGACATTTTTACAGACTCTAGATAGATGGAAATTATAGCCTCTTAAAAACTTTTAGTCTAGCTGTTTACCTAATTATTCTTTCCTCTGTCCAAAGCAACAATAGGTTATATTCTATAAAAAAAAATGTGTGTTTTATTTTAATAGTTATTTGTGTAATAATAAGCTAATATAACATAAGGAAGCTGATACTGTTTAGAACCCATCAAGCTTTTTTGGGATTTTTGCAGAACCTCCTTAACCAGCACCAATACATTGTGTATCATGTGCTTCAACTACAATTACAGGCAGTCTCCCCAGGGCCTATTCTTGTGCCATCCAATGGCTTTGGACTGCAGTACTTTTCTTATCATAATGTCCCCTGTCTGAAAAGCAAATCCCCTGTCTGAAAAGCTAAAGCTATACACTGAACAGAAAGTATTACTCCTTTTCTCTTATTAACACTCCCACTCTGTTACTTGTTAGAGTTTTAAGGAAAGTACTAAAGTTTTCTCTACAATGCTAGTAAAGACATAGGAACCAGACTCTAACTCATGATTAATTCTCAATCTGATCTATGATTAATGTGTGGGGATCTGCAATTCCAGGGTCACTAACCACTCTCCGCGCGCCAACACATTTCTGATAACCATAGTTTTAAGTTTAAGCCTACTATAGGGTCTATTTACAAAGAGCAGCAGTTCACTGTGAATGAAGCTGCATCAGGTTCACTTATCTTCATAGCGAACCTGGCAGCTTCGTTCACAGTATGTACGAATACTTACCCCTCCTGCGAGGTCCCACAATGATCTGCTGCATCACCGCAGGACTTCTCATTCATGCGATACATGAATGAAGTACTGCACATGCGCAGTGTATTCATGCCGGGACTTGGACAACTGCAGTCGGATAGGTCGCCAGGGCAGGTGAATTTTTATTATTTAGTAAATTTTTTCAAATTTTTGTATAATTTTTTATAAAAAAATTTTTTTACTTATGTATTACGGCAGTCTCCCCATATATACCCCCCTTTTCCTCCCCTAATAACAACTATTAGGGGGAGGAAAAGAGGGGTATATGGGGACATCGCTGGAATACTTACCTCTAACGCCAGCCTGAGCTGGTGTTAGTCTTACTCCGGGAGCGGAGTATAAAACTCTGCTCCATCATTTTGTAAATATTAATCCGTTCATTTTAATGCGATAGTGCCAGTTTTGAAGTAAAAACTGATACTATCGCATTAAAATGATCTTTGTAAATAGACCACAGTATATTGAGTTTTCTGGTACAGTACCTGTGAATATAAAATGATGGTTCAGAAGTCAGGTAAGCAGTGTGTCAGAATGCCTGCCAAGGGAGGGGAAGAGACAGGTTGCACTCAGGTTGCCCCTCTAACAGAAGCAATCTGATTGGGTAGCATGGATGCGTGCACATCTGTATAATACAAGCATTGGTGAAATGTGATCTGAATGCGCAAAAATTATGGGAAAACTGGAGCTTAGGATTCAGTTCAATATTATTATTATTAATTAAAATAAACATTATAAAAAAGCATATCAAACATTTTGTATCCTTTATATATTCTTAATAGCTGCCACTGTGAAATAGAGTTTTATACTATAGGGAAATTGGCATAACTAAAATACAGAAATAATTAATTATTCTTGAAAGAAAAGTTTGTTAACTTAATTCTAAGCCACAGCAAACTTTTTCATCTGTACAAAAACACAGTAAATACAACTAAACATAAATATAAATTCAGGCCAAATAGCTCTACACTAACCTACTGGTTCAACTATGATTTTCATAGTCTTGTTATTATACAGCCTCCCTTGTAATGCAGTTTTTTTCTCCCACAGAACCTTTACAGTATGCAGATTCACTGTTTAGAGATTTAGTTTGCTTACAAAGTCTTACTTCCTTATATTTGTATTCAACACATAGAAACAAATTAAGACTGAGACACCCCCCCCTGCCACCCACATATTCTCCTTTGAGGCTGTGTTAACTGCACTTTTCTTAACTTTTCCCAGAGATCGTGCACAAATAGATGCAGTAACATTACTAGGGCTAGGTCAAAGCTTTGTATTTTCATCAGCATTTAGAGACTAGTAAGACCAATCTACAGTAGATGCACTAACCTCATCATGACATGTTTGTATTAAAATAACTCTATCCTTTTATGTTTAATTATTTAAAATTCACCATTTAAAAATATATTACCATGTAAAGCTCAGTGTTATGTATTATTTATAATTTTCTGTCCACTGATTAGGATAACCGGGTTAAAGTTATTTATGATTTACTATGTAATGGGGCTGATTCAGAGCTGCACCTACACTTTTTTTAGATGCAAGTGTAGACCTGGGACCGGATTCAGAGCTACGAGCATGTGCAATGCGGAATCGCACATGCTCATTTTGACTACGGGCTAATCAAGGATGCACTTCCGTGCATCCTATAGCCAACTCTGAAAAGCACGTAGGGAACATCCGACTTGTTAAAAGCTTTTTTATTTTTTTATTTTTTTTTCAAAGTTAAAAAAAACGCGTTCCCCCCGTCTGCCCCGCCGCCGCAGCCTGTGTAAAAAATAAATAAATAAAGGCCTTAGTTAGAATTCAGACTGAATTGTCGTTCTCTTGATACTTGTGGCAGTGGCCAAAGGGTATAAATATACCCCAATGACAGTAACCTGTCATTAGCGTCAGGATGTCCTGCAGTGCAGGACAGTTAGCGTCGTGCCTTATTAAAAGCTTACAAGACTGGACCCCCATCAGACCAGGTAAGAATTTTTATTTTTATTTTCTGCCAATATTATGGGCATTTTTTTTAACATTACATATTTTGTGGGGGCATATGGGACAATGTTTATTATTGTTCCTCGGCCATATGTGACATTTTTTTTTTATTTCTATTGGGGCATACATGACAATGTTTATTATTATTCCTCGGCTATATGTGACATTTTTTTTTTATTTCTATTGGGGCATATGTGACAATGTTTTGTTATAGTCTTCGGCCATATGTGATATTGTTTTTTTTTCTATTGGGGCATATGTGACAATGTTTTTTTATTTATGTTGGGCATATGTGACAATGTTTTTTTATTTCTATTGGGGCATATGTGACATTGGTTTGATTTAGTTAAGGGGCACTTGTGGAATGTATTTTAGATTTTTTTTGTGTAGGCACATGGAGTGCTGCTTTTTTTTTAGGGAGCGGGCAGTGTATGTTTTATTGAAACTAAATGGCCATGTGTAAGGATTTGGGACAGGGCATGCTGCCGATCGTAGTTCTACAAGCGCTAGCATGCCTTGTCATTCATGGGCATGCTTGTGCCTGTAGTTCTACTATTGGCAGTATGCCTGCGGCGGGGCAGGCGGGAGAAGGGATTAATTTTTAACTAAACAGGGGGTTTTTTTTTTACCTTTTTTACCTTTTTTTTAAGCTCCGATGCATTGTCCCTACGATTTCCGCATCCAGCGGACTGGTGTGCATGGAGTATTTAAATGAGAAAAGCGGAAATGAGAAATATCCTAACCCCCCCCCCCCTTTGCAGTCGGAATCGGATGCTGGCGGATACCATAAACTCCGCCATCAATCCGACCTCTCTGATTCGCTCTGAATCAGGTCCCTGAACAATACCATGTCCAACTGCAAGGGGAGGCAAATTTACATTGTGAGAGCAGAATTAGAATTGAGAGGTGAAGTTTCTTAGCTGTGCTCTATTTTATAGATTAAACATAAAGCTATAAAGTATTTGAGTTTTATGTGCAAAAGTAAAGTATTTTCCCTGCATGCAAAATAATTACAATTAATTAGCTCCCCTTACATTGCAAAATGGTTTAGCTGAGCTGTACACTTGCATCTGTTTTACCCTTACTCCTAAACTCTAAATCAGCCCCAGCATAGTTGCTAGTGGCACAGTGTTCCTATGCTAATATTTTTCTCATTTTTGTGATTCTTAAAATTCAACATCTGTTCAATCAACAGTGTGCATATTTTCTTTATTATAGTTCAAATAACATTCTTTAAGCAAGTAAAATAACTTTTTTATTTTTTATTAAAAACTGTCTTTTTGTATGCTATAAGGCTAAGGTAATAAAAGACCAAAATCTCCACCACGTGGCACAAGTATACTCATCAGTGGACTCGGAATGACCCTTAATGTGGATTTTCTTCATTTGAATAAAGGAACTGATTTGTGCATATTCACAAAAGCTAATTGAGCAGTGCCTTTGATGTTTAAATCATGAGTGACAGATGCTTTTGGAATTAGCCTCCGGCTTCCACATCATTAAAAGATTAAAAAAAAGAAAATGATACATATATATTCTTGTAAATATATCTATTGAGAAATATTGAAACCTGTGAGACTAATCTTTCCTAAACGCGTTGATCTTTAATTGTGAACTAATTTGATCCATGTTGAACTGCAAAATTGAGCTCAGGTGCATCCTGTTTCCACTGGTCATCCTTGAAATGATCCTACAGCTTAATTGGAGTCCACCTGTGGTAAATTCTGTTGATTGGACATGATTTGGAAAGGCACACACCTGTATATACAGTATAAGGTCCCACCATTGCATGTCAGAGCACAAACCAAGCATGAAGTCAAAGGAATTGTCTGTAGACCTCCGAGACAGGATTGTCTCAATGTGCAAATCTGGGGAAGGGTACAGAAAAATATCTGCTGCTTTGAAGGTCCCAGTGAGCACAGAGGCCTCCATCATCTGTAAATGGAAAAGATTTGGAACCACCAGGACTCTTCCTAGAGCTGGCAGGCCGTCTAAACTGAGCGATCAGGGGAGAAGGGCCCTAGTCAGGGAGGTGATCAAGAACCCAATGGACACTCTGTCAGAGCTACAGCATTTTTCTATAGAGAGAGGAGAACCTTCCAGAAGGACAACCATCTCTGCAGCAATCCACCAATCAATCCACCAGACAGATGCGAATGCGCAGTGCTCACTCCTGCTGATGGAAACGCAGCTCAGGATCAGACCCAAAATGTCAAGCTATCTGTTAACTTAGTATGACAACTTAATGAAAATCAGTATGTTTAATAATATTATAATCCTTTATGTATAACAATTGCATGTTTATTTTTTCTGTGCCTAGTATAATGTTATATTAAAATGTAGTGGCATATATTTTAAGAAAATACATAAACTATACACCTTTACAGTTTACATAAATTCTATTTAGAGTACTTCTTTTTTCAATATGGGGCTATTTAAGTTTCAGGTCCAAAATTCTTGCAATTTTAAGGCATCCCCTCTGATGCAGACATAAAATCACAGCATGATAAAGGAACAGCCAATTTATAGAGAGGAAACACTGTGAAACCCTAGACTTAATGGAAATCAAAAGTAATGTATTGTTTTACTCAGAATGAGCATGAAAGGCCAATAGAGAAAACAAATTGTTGGGGCACAGTATGAAAGGAAAATGAAAATGCATTGCTTGTGTATATATCCTCATTCACGTTAGTGAAGCAGAGAGCAAGAGTGAAGGAGCAGGGAAACAGAAAGCAAGAGTAGTAAGTGGAAATCTGATACAGAGAATAAATAATAGAGGAACAGCTTATTTAAAAAACAAAACAAAAACAAGAAAAAAAACAGAGAAAAACAGAGAAGGTGACTGGTGTTATCAATCATTTCATACAGTTATTTTGTATTATTTAGTTACCAGGATGCAGCAATACTAAATGCAATACTGAATGCATAATCCACCATTATCTATCAGTTTTTATCTTTCTTGTTTAGTTTTTTTGATGGGACATTCACAATTTTTTTTGTTTCAGTACACACAAATGTAACTTTTATTTACTTTGTGTATTACAAATCAGTGACATATTGAGTGGTAAAAATTATGGAGTGGATACAGACCTCCACTGCCATTGCACTGAGACCTTCAAGAACAGGACACGCAGAAGCTGGATCCCCAATGTTTTTTTTTATAACTCCCATGCATAAAATGGGGACTTGTGTACGTATTGATAGTATGTAAGGACTGAGAAACCTCTTCCATACCACCTTGTGTACATGCTGTACACAATCCGCTCTGCTGTTGGAACACTTCCACTACTGAAGTTTGGATCATTTTGCGTAAGTATGGACAGGGATATCTTTTCCACTGGGCACAATGGGTAGGTGCCCATGGTCCCATAAGTCTAGGGGCCCTTGAGTACTGCTGCCTTGAAAATCAAAAGGCTGGCTGAACACACGAGGAGACAAAAGGGCTGGATGGACACACACAAACAGGAGGAGTCTGGAAGTCTGCAGAGACACACAAAAAGGGGCAAAGGTGTGAAGGAGGGCACAGTGAGAGGATAAATGGTAAACATTGTGATAATGAAGAGGCAGCAGTGTGATGCAGGAGGACACAGTGTGATGAATTTTCATTTATATGTTGAAATGTGTTAAAGTGTATATGTTCAAAAGCATTTTTATTCCTGTAAATGGGTTGGTAGGGGCCCCAGTGCATTCATTTCCCAGGGCCAACAATGCTGTTAAGACAGCCCTGAGTATGGATCTAGTCCTACTGTATGTCACCTCATAAGCAACAATAGCATAAAGTGAGAGGTAGAGATTCTGGCACAGACAGCCTTCGGCACTTAATAATAGGGGAATATATATGATCACTATATATACGATCCTGCATTTGGATTATTGACTACTGAAAACTCAAATTTGTGGATTCTGGCTTAAGTTTTTATACATGTTTTTACATAAAGAAAATGTAAAGATTTACACCAGAAAATGCAACTTATACACATTAATGATTAAGACCAGATGCTAAATTTGATTTTCATTTTGTTTCCATACGGTCTGAACCAGCCTGCATGCTATGCAATTGCAATGCGTTCCATACTATTCAAGGTATATGACACGTCTAACACCTTGTGACAGAGGGGCTGGGTTGCGATCACAAGTGGGTGGGATTTCCTATTAAAATGTACAGTATGTGCCCTATCAGTGGATAACAATTCAGATTTCTGCGCTGCCACCAATATCCATGTGCAGGAGACGGAAAATGTAAAGCAGACCCTAGATATCAGAAGTCAATTGACCAGATGCATTAATACGGCAAATCTGAGAATGTGAGTCTCAATACATCTGTTAAGCTAGCCACACTCTAAACGGATTATCCTAACAATCTGATAAACAGTCCAATTTTGCTACCAGTGTAAACACTGATATATATAATCCAAACCGTGGTAGTCCTAAACAATAAAAATTATTGGTAAAAATAAGTTATGGGACCTTTAAAACCTGCACTCAAAGCAGCAAAATAAAAGCTCATAAGAGAGTCCTAACTCCTACAAGGAAAATATCAAAGGAAAAAATAAATACGAAGAGCTAAAAAACACACATATTGAATCCTTGAAGGAATTAATTTCCTTTGTAAGACATGGAAGAATTTCAAGAATTAGAAAGGCAAGTCATGCACAGGACTGAAGTACAGGATTGAAGTGCATGATTGATCAGATTAATCAAACAAATTGATCAGGGATAAAGCTACACCAGCCCCTGAGGAAGATGACTCTCCCCCAATTACCTCATCTAAAAAAATAAAGACTAAAAATCCCCCCCCCAAAAAAAAAAGATATTAAAAAGACAAGTAACGAACCCAAAAAGTCCAATAATGAATTTTAAAATCAATGCAAGTAAAATGTATAATATAATAAAATTAAGAACAGAAATCAAGGATGGTTCAGACAACAAGGTGGTCCTAGTTATCCATACCAACAGTACCCTAGGATGTCCAATTTTAATCCACCATTTGCATATAAGAGGGGTCAATTATATAATAGACGCTCCTTCCATAACTATAGCCAATACAGCCCTCTCCCAATTGTGGCATATAGGGACAGAAGACCACTACATTTTGATTATTAACCAGGAAGAAATTACAGGAGGGAAAACTAAAAATGGGATTTCTATCATGAAGGTTATTACCCTAGGGATAGGTATGACTATGATCCCATCCCCCTCTCCAATCACTTTGATGACCTCTGATGATTATTTTTTTTATAGATTCTCAGGAGGGATATAACAGTCCATCCGTTGATCTGGTTAGAGATACTCATTCTATAGAAGGATGTAGAGATAGGGCCTGATTCACAGTTAAGAATCTGTGTGTTTTTAGGTGCGTATATTTAGGAAGGGATATACTGCGCATGTGTAGTAACTTTTATACACTATCTACGTTGGACTTTGGAACGCAAATGCCGTGATTAAACACTACAAACCTAAAGTTTCTAGGTTCGTAGTAATTTACGCAGGAAGGGGCGTTCGGCGAATAATTAGCTCGGCAGATAAGAAGATTGGGTGGAGGGAGGCATTTAAATGATCAAAAGAAGACGCAGTTATGCAGTCACAATCGTCATTAGACGCCCTACGCACACAAGTGCGAATCTACAGTTAAGGGAGCCCTATGGCACTCTTAAGTCTCTTAAGAAGCTCAAAACCGGGGGCGTGCCGAGGGAGTTGCCTTGCTACTAGTTTACATTTATTTAAGAACCGAAGGCGTTCTTAAGTGTGTATCAGGTCCATAGAGGGGGAAATAACCAAAACAGAAGAATAAAAGAGTAGGTTCAATAGTAAATTAAAAAAGAGAGAAAACATTGATTCCACTAATGATGAGAAAATGGAAGGTGTGAAAAATATAATAAGTAAACTCAGTTTTTATACCTTAACAGAAGATGAAATAAATGTCCTAGAAAGAGGAATTAAATTAAATTTAAATTTGCTCCAACAAATAAATGTTATAAGATTGGAATATATGTGGATTTAAATAGATTTGTCAGAAAGCTCTTTTAAAAAAATTTCCCAATGAATTCCTGAGGAACAGTGAAATCTTTGTTGGTCCTCAAACAAGAGGACTGCTGCTCAATGGGCTCTTCAATGGTCATCTTAATCCTGCTGCAAATGCTGCATGGGAGGCTCAGAAGCCTTAGCCAGACAACTACAAAGAGATGGTGGACAATCTCTTAAAATATTTAAAGACTATGGGCCTGATCCAGAGCTACGAAATTGCTGTCCGACGGGCGAATGCGAATTTTCGCCCGTGCGTAAAAACATATACGCCCCTGACACTCCCATTGTAAAGTACCTGCTTACGGCGGCTATACCCTACACTAGGTACTACCGTCGGCCGTACGAATTTTCGCACAAAATACGCAAATCGTATGGCCTTAGCACGCCCATACTGTACAATTTAAATGGCTATCCCCGCCTCCCTGTTGTAAAACGAGCGCAAAGGCGACCGTCGTACTGAACGCACGCCACTCGAGCGAGGCGACCGTCGTACTGAACGCACGCCCCTCGAGCGAAAAATTCGCACACCATACGACCGCTATACGCTCATGTCGTCCAGCCGACCGGAAGCTGTCATACTGGGCATGCGTGGTGCGAATTTTCGTACGAAAATACGCAAAAAATGGTCGTACGCTCGCACGAAATCGGCCAATTTCGTAGCTCTGGATCAGGCCCTATGGGATGTACTATGTATCTACAAGTCCACTTATTGGACGCTTCCCAGTCAATCGTAGGACATTAAGCGATGAGCGTAGCCAGCAGTTCCACGAGATTATTTCCCTAATGGAAAAGAAGTATCAGGGCAAGTGAATTCCAAGATTGCTGGCTGACTGCTGTTAGACACTTAAAAGAGATTCTCCTGAGGTAAATCACAGCAGAAAATCCAACATATAAGGTGTATTAATTGATTGCTATTCCTGTGTTGTTAATAAATGAGATGTTGTAAACTTGAATTGGATCTCACTCAAATCCTTGTGATAGAGTCATTCTAAAACACTTGTTTGAATTCAGCACAGAAAAAAATTATGAAATGTACGTATATGAACAGTTGTGACAAAAATTAATAAAGATTTAGTTGACCAGTATAATTGGATGATTGAATTGATTATTGTTTTAGTGTCTAGATGTGTTCAGAGATAATAAGAGCTGGAGATTCAGCCCTACATTTTCAAATTGAAAGTCTACAGATATATCTGTAATATATGTTTATGCGAATATATTTTAAAATGAAAAAACATTGTAACATAGTTGATGAGGTTGAAAAACGATCTCTATCTTATATTAGAAATTGATGCAGATGAAGCAAATTCCAAACTGTTTCAATCTGGAAATATCCCTCCTGACCCAAGTTGGCAGTCTTATTTCTCCCTGAATCCACTACAATTCTTCATTTTAATTGTGGTCATAACCCTGAATACCTTTTTCAGCTAAAGATTTGTCTACCCTTTTTAAACATATTAGTTGAATCTGCCATCACAACCTTCCGTGGCAATAAATTCCTTATCTTGCCTGCCCATAGTGTAAAGCACCCTTTCCTTTGCCAGGTGTGAAATCTTAGTGTACAGTCCTTGGGTAAAAAGAATTGACCCTTAGGGCCAGATTTACTAAGCCATTTTTGGAAAAGTGGAGATGTTGCCCATAGCAACCAATCAGAATCTAGATATCATTTAACTAATACATACTAGAGAATGTTATCTAGAATCTGATTGGTTGCTATGGGCAACATCTCCACTTTTCCAAACATGGCTTAGTAAATCTGATGGCCCTAGGAGTCTTGCCCCTCTAGCCATCAGTCGTAAATCTAACGTCTGCGTATGTGAATCAGTCGGCTATGCTTTATGTGCGTATACAGTATTTGGGTTCTCAGCATGCAGTTTTAAAAATTGTAAAAACATGCACAAAGATTCCACACTTACTTAAGTGTGAATACAGTCCAGTGAGCCCAGGTGTGATGCTTTAAAGATTTTCCTCCAGTCATCCTCAGTCAAGGATAGCTGAAGATCCTCGGTCCATTTAATAATAAATGGAGGAGGTATCTTGTCAGTTTTCTGTAGTAATCAATAAAGTTGAAAAATGACATGTGTGGGTGTGGAAAGGTCCGCACAAAGGGCCTGATCCAGATCATGATGATCATGATACACATGTGTTTAGCGTATTTATGCCAGCGTACCTACGATGCACTTCCCTCGGCACTCCCCTTGGTCGTACTTAGTTTTGCCTTCTTACGCCCAGCAAACCCTACCCTAACTTTTCTGATCGTAACCGTGGGCGTCTGTAAGCTCATTGCGTAGTTACGATGCTTAGCACGCCCATACTGTATGATTTA
>WWET01002156.1:76561-96149 GCA_011038615.1 Limnodynastes dumerilii
TACTAGAAAATGTCAGCTAGAATCTGATTGGTTGCTATGGGCAATAACTCCACTTTTCCTTTCAGCAGCTTAGTAAATCTGGCTCATAAAAGCAGAGGCTGCGAGGTGCACTTGCAGCAGCCTACAGAATTTATTATCAAAATAAAGCCATCAAAAATATTGTCGGCTAAATAAAGCCTGATTAGAACAAGCCCAATTTGGTGCTCATCAGGCTTAAAAATTAAAAAACAATAAGATCAAGAATGTTATTGCTAAACAAGGGTTTAAAAAAAAATAATTGATGGTTCAAGATAATGAATTTTAAAAACATTTTTAGGGCGGATTATTTACTATAGATAGGACCATTTATTGAATAAAAATATCATCCGATTCACGTTTACACCAGCTCTGAGCGCATGGAATCTGACCTGCTACGGTGCCTGCAGAATCACTACACCGCCCCCTCTCTAATTTAAATATAGTATAACTCCCCTTTGCATTGGCACAGAGCACACGGATGCAAACACAGGCGGATAGGCAGAAATACTCCCACCTTTCTGTGATCGCTTCCATTCTGCACACGCATACAATAGTTTACACCTAAAAATAGCTGGAAGCTCAGCTCTGAATAAGATCCAATGTTTCTAAGATACTGTTTTGAAGCAGTGCTCAGGTATCTGCCCATGTGCCTTTCACACCTTTAAGAACCTAATCAATTGATTGTTTTATCCATTCTGAGCATCCAACAAAATGGAACCTGAAGGATGACCAAAAAACCAAGGAGGGAAGTTGTGGACAGGATATCTTTGGAATGCAGTTGTTGCTAAACGGTTATGGATATTAAAATGAAAGGGAAGATGGATAGTGTCTGGGTAATAGATTGTACCATAGTTGGGCATTGAGAATTCTGGGGATGTGTTTATTTGCAGAGGAAACTCAGATGAAGCAAAGTACTATGGGACAGAGAGTATGTGATGTGCTCTCATTGGCTCAATGACAGTTGTAATCTTCACAAAAGACTAGCACGATGTGAGGTACACGTGGGCACTATAGTGTGTATTATCTTAACAATACATTGTGCTATTAGTTAGATTGAAATGTAGCTTTCCTTGGAACTGGGGATGCATAAATAAATCTGATGGCTGGGTAAATTCTAACAAATAATAATGTCATAATTTATACTTCTTGTTTCTAAACTCTACAATGACAGGTTGGATGTTGACACACCATCTCAACTGCTACACTATCCACTTACAGTATGCACTCTCCACCATCTACTGGAGCTCTCATCCTCTTCACCATCAAACAGCAACTCATCATCATAAGTATTCTGTGCGACATTTCCATGAAATGATTGGCAACACAATTGCCACTTTGGCCACTTCTAAAGCTGGATGCAGCAGAGTTGAAGATTAGAAGTCATTGGGTTCTGTACAATACAGTCAATACCTTCTCATGTTGTTTCTGTAAAGTTTAATTTAAAGTTTCTGAACTACTTTAAGAATCGCGCTCATATTTTAATGCAAATGTCAAGCCTCTACATACATTCTGCAGCCAATTGTACTTTATGATCATTTCCTAAGAATAAGTAGTCAAATGTTAAGCAAGTCCTTTTCAGTTATAGCTTTCACGTGAATTTTAGCAATTCGAGCTTAGTGAATGAGGACCCTAGAGCAAAGTACAATTACAAAAATAAGTGGAAGTATATCTTAATGCAAATGTCAAGCCTCCACATACATTCTGCAGCCAATTGTACTTTATGATCATTTCCTAAGAATAAGTAGTCAAATGTTAAGCAAGTCCTTTTCAGTTATAGCTTATCATTGAATGACACAGCTCTAAGCTTTAGCTTTAAGATATTAGTCATTGAAAATTTTAAATTAAAATTTGTGCTGAGATTTAAGACTGAACATATAAATATATGACATTTAAACACAAGATGGGTTCACTCTGCTTAATGTTAACACCTTCCGCTGTTACTCTACCAGCAGACTTTCACAAGTCAAGGGGCCAGATTTACTAAGCTGCGGTAAAGGGAAAGTGGAGATGTTGCCAATGGCAACCAATCAGATTCTAGCTGACATTTTCTAGTATGTAATAGGAAAATGAGAGCTAGAGTCTGATTGGTTGCTATATCTCCACTTTTCTTTCCAGCAGCTTAGTAATCTAGCCCCAGGTATAATTAAGGGTTTTGGGTGCTCTAGACTAGCAAATTCTTGATGCTAGTTCATGATGGTAATCAAAGAAGCCAGACCTGTGAGGGTCATATAACACACATCATTAGTCGTTTACTGACGGTCTCTCCCGAATATTGCTTGTCCTCTGTTGGCTATACAGCATAGAAAGTAGTGACTGTAGGGTAACTGAAGCTAGTGACAGTGGGCAGGCTGGGGCTGCACTTCACTGACAACATCAGCCTGCCTGTCATCTTTATTTATTTTTTTTACATTAAATGCATGTATTAACCGTGGTATTTTAGTCCCCTGTCCAAATGACCTGGATCCTACCTGTGGAATAGCATGAAACCTTGAAATGACCCTTAGTGACATTGGAATTTTGCCTCGCTGTCCTAACACTTGCATTCTTCTCCACCACCAACTCAGAGGAAGCAAGACACATTTTGAATGCTGAATTAAGAGCCAATTTCTGTAGTTACACAGCTGGAAAAGATGCACTTAGAGCAGTGTTGGCTAACCTGTGGCACTCCAGATGTTGTGAAACTACAATTCCCATCATGCTTTGTCAGGTATCCGCTATGCTTTTGCAGTTGAGCCATGCTTTGACTCGTAGTTTCACAACACCTGGAGTGCCACAGGTTAGCCAATACTGAGTTAGAGTCTGTTGGCAGCTTCTCCATGCCTTTTAAAACTTGTTGTGATACTACATCTGAAATACAGTAATTGCTTATCCACGCTCTAGAAGCTTTGGGGGTCCATGCAAAATGTCCCTATAAGACTGACAATGTTTTAACAAGGACTGGAAAAATGCCTTTTTTTATTTGATTCTGTGTAAAAAATGGAAATGTGGTTCCATAATATTGTTGTTTCTCAGTCTTCACAGTGGTAACCAATACTAATAATTATTAATACTAATAAAGTAAATTGGCATTTTATAGGTATTGATGCCTCTTGTTTCTTTTATATTTAATAAAGTGTCTTAAAATGACTGTAAGCACAACAAGAGTGTAATGACGCTTCATACATAATTTCTTGTCCTGAGTTAAATGTTAAAACAGATTATTAGGATAAATAACTGTGAAGCCTTTTATTATCATTATGGACTTGATCCTGACTTTTGCATTTTCTATGCACAGAGGTCAGTAAGTCCACACGTCAGAGGGGAGTCACTCCCTTGTCACTCTCCTCTCAAGTGCGGAGTTCTGAACACTTACTTGTGGATCTTCCATCTGCTGCCCACTTACCTTAATCTCAATGCCTATCCCTGCCTTTCTGGTGATGGTTAGACATGCTGATTGCCAGTAACGATCCTTGCACAGAAAACTTATTGGCTCTGATTCACACCTAAGAAGCTGATTTTAGTATGATGAATGTGTTCTGTTCCAGACTAAAAGGTAAAAAAGAATGTATCCTCCAGTTGTGAAACTTTCACGCAAATAATACAGATTTAGTACTTTATCAGCAGAAGCAAATGCAACTGCATGGAGAGCTAAAGACACATAAAAATCAAAATTATCCTGGAGATACATTCTCTTACCCAGTAATCCAGGAAGTTCACTATTATGTTTAATGAAAATGCTGGTTATGCTTCAGGCAATGGCTTCTTTGACAATGTGAATGCACTACAAAAATATAAATAAAATGGATCCAAACTTAGAAATTCTTGTTTACTTACCAATTAGAAGCTAATGGCTTCCTGCAGAGATCAGACAATGAAGATGACATCACCCATTCAATTCACAGTCATACAATCTTTCTGTAGGATACTGTATGAGTGACATCAGCTCCATTGTCTGATCTCTGTAGGAAGCCAATAGCTTTTAATTGTTTAGTAAAAATAGGTTTCATGATTTCTGAAGCCCAATTCAACTTACCCCAGCAGCTGGGCCTGCCATGCATGGCAGAGATTTCCCGGATTTTAGGAGAGGTTTAACTAAGCACAACTGTATTTTGGAAATGCACATATGCACTCCTAAGGCTTCCAGCATAGATATGGATCCTCAGGAGTGAGCTGCGTACTGCAAGTATGCATGGCGGCAGGGATTTAAATTGTATAGTAAGTGCTGGGTTTAGTGTGAAATCTTAAAGTAGTGGCCTCACCTTGCACATATGGATGTTATGACCCTATGGCAATCCTGCATCAGAACTCGCTGCCAAAGCTCTGACCTACAACCGGAGCGGATTTGGATCTCATTGTCATGAATGAAATTAGTAGTAAATGAAATGAAATGGAGAACAATGTTAAACAGAAAAAAAACAACAACAATAAAGGTTACCTTTATATACAGCACTTTATACAAGATACAGGGGACAGGGACCACCACCATGTCCCAAAAATAGAATGCCAATAGGTTAGTGCTCCTTCTGGGCCATCTAAACTGGAGAAACCATGATAAACTGTGAAGGAATTACTGGAGATCATGTTAGTCAGAAACAATAGCTCAATCTTTATATAATAATCTTCCAACATAAGCACATAAGATCTAGCTGATATTATTCCTAGTGGGGCCTTTTTCCTATATCCCCAGCATACTTGCTTACACTGACAGTCTGTCTGTAATACACTTGGGGCCACTTACTGGTTGTTCGTGATTTTAAAATACTAAAGCTTTTTCCTTTACTGTGTGTATCCTCCACGGGATGAATCCTTCTTAAATCATGTGTTTATAAATATATTGGACTTGTTTTTAAAGTAATATGGAACCTATGCTTCCTGGTGTACCTGGTTCTCTTTATGCTAAAACCTGAATATTTTACATGACATAGGAATATATAAACACAGCCAAGACAAAAGCACAGGAAACCAGAGAATAGATTGGATTAACAGAAACCAAGATGGCAACATCATAAACAATGATTGTTTTACAGAAAACAGGTGGCACTTGAAAGAACAAAGCAGCTGTATGAGATAGTGTGTCACTATGGGCCTGATCCTGAACTACGCCGATGCGCTGTGCTTACTAAAGCACAGCGTAGCGGCGTTCACTTACCCCGACACTCCCCCTGTGCGGGCATATGGCCCCTTCCTTACGCCGGACTGTATGAGATGTCACTATGGGCCTGATCCTGAACTACGCCGATGCGCTGTGCTTACTAAAGCACAGCGTAGCGGCGTTCACTTACCCCGACACTCCCCCTGTGCGGGCATATGGCCCCTCCCCTTCCTATTCCAGGTTAGTGTGTTTATCTTATCAAGATTGTTTTCAAGTGCTATGTTAATTGAAGTTTTTTGTCATAGAACTCTTTTCAATTATCTCAGTCAACTCATATATGTTCTTTTAGCAAACGAGTAAACTGTTTGCAGGCTAACCACTAATATCTAGATTTTAAATCTTACTTCCAAAATATATACTATAAATATCATGTTATTACTCACAGCCCCCTTTCTGTACCCTTAAATGCTTCTTTATTATGATGTCAAGAACTCATCAATTTTGTTATGTTGTAGCCTTGACCATTGGCGTAACTAGAACTCTGTGGGCCCCACAGCAGAATTTTGAAGAGGCCCCATATATATAGACACATACATGTATCTGGGTAGGGTGCAAGACCAATGAGTTAAATTAATGCATAATTGGTTTATAACCAAAGCCAGCACTCCAAAGATAGTTTGATTGCAGAAGTGATAGAAATATCTCTTCACTTCTGCAATCAAACTATCTTTGGAGTGCTGGCTTTGGTTATAAACCAATTATGCATTAATTTAACTCATTGGTCTTGCACCCTACCCAGATACATGTATGTGTCTATATATATGGGGCCTCTTCAAAATTCTGCTGTGGGGCCCACAGAGTTCTAGTTACGCCAATGGTCAAGGCTACAACATAACAAAATTGATGAGTTCTTGACATCATAATAAAGAAGCATTTAAGGGTACAGAAAGGGGGCTGTGAGTAATAACATGATATTTATAGTATATATTTTGGAAGTAAGATTTAAAATCTAGATATTAGTGGTTAGCCTGCAAACAGTTTACTCGTTTGCTAAAAGAACATATATGAGTTGACTGAGATAATTGAAAAGAGTTCTATGACAAAAAACTTCAATTAACATAGCACTTGAAAACAATCTTGATAAGATAAACACACTAACCTGGAATAAAATCTATTGGTCCAGTATAACAGATGAACTAAACCTCTGGAGTTTCACTTGGTAATTTACAAAGTCTTAGATTAAGGTATTTCTGCTGAAATATAAATAAGCACTGGTTCCTTAACAAAGATCCACAGCTTAATCACTGAGCTATATTGATTTACCCATTTTTTATGTCCTTAGACACAGCTAAAGCAGTAATAAATAAAAAATTCAAACAGCTAGTTCGCTTTTTCCTTTTTGGGCATGTCAGATCCAATTGCTTTGTGCAATACCAGACACTGTAGAATTACTAGCTATTCAATAATATATTTTGAAACTCTATATTTTCTCTCCAATATCCCCACCTCTCTGAACTATATGCCATGGTTATAATTTGAAATAATGGAAAATCTAGTTATGGGATATTTCATGCTTTTTAATAAGTCTTACTTCATTTAATTACATTTCTTTCGTTTTTTAAATCTATTGAATTCATCTGCTCCATAAGAATAAGTGAAAGATTTACATGTACAGTATATACCATTTAATGTTATTTTAATAACTTTTGGGATATAAGCTTTCAGCATTTATTATAACTAATAAATAAATAAAGCAGTAGAAAAAAAAGTTATAGTAATCATAAATATAGTATGTGACTGTTAATGTAAAATAAATATTATTTTGATTAAATTAAATTTTTCTCACATGTTAAATATTGGATTGGGGCGGGTGTCCTCCAAACCATCTATTACCTTATTTATTAACCCTATCCCCCAAAAATATCCCTTTTCAGTTGCATAGTAATAAACGTATATGTGCATTACATAAAGAAGGAACGTGAAAACATGCATGCATGACCTTAAAAGACTAAAAATGTAGCAGTGAAATGATGGGTGTATCTCTGCTTCCTATTGCATGGGGTTTCCTCCAACATGCCAGAAACACCCTGGTAGGTTAATCAGCTGCTAACTAAATTACACCTATGACCATATTTACTATTTTTTTTATAGTAAATGTCCTCTGATGCTCAGACAGAAATAGTTAATGGCCCCAGTACAGATTACAAACAGTAAATGTCCCCTGATACCTTAACCCTGACAATTTACTGTTTGTCTATGTGTACTGGGGCCATTAACTATTTCTATATGGGTATTGGGGGACATTTACTGTTTCTCTATGGGTATTGTGGACAATATGTATGCGGTGGCATGCCTTTAACTTTTGGCATGCTGCAGCGTATGGTACTAAAAGGCACAGCATACCCAGCAATACATGGGCGTGCTGTGCCTGCTGTAGCATGTTAAGGGTTAATAGCATGCTGCAGCAGGGTTTTTTTATTGGAAAGGACATTTTTAGATTTTTTAAACATTTTAATATATAAAAAATTGAATTTACTAAGGGGCATGATGTTTTGCGATTTTTTACGGTTACTTTGCCTCATTAGGCTTAATCACAGCAAATAAACCCTTAAAAAATTGCCACACATCACTAAAGTTTCTAAATCATCAGGGGAACCTTGCCCCTTAGTAAATTTAGGGGAAAAAAAGCAAAAATGCTGCCATACTATAGCAATGTGCTGCGATTTTTTTACAGCGATTTAAATCACCCTTTAGTAAATCTAGGTTCTTAAGGCCTGATCCAGACCTAGTTAAGTGCTTGAACTTAGTTACTCCTGGGCAAAACCATGTTGATTTCAGGGGGAGTCAAGTTAATTGTATTCTTTGCATGAAGGGATATATCTTTGAATTGGTTACTGCCCACAGATACTTACTATCACACAGTTATTTAGACTTGGGATAGAAAACATCACCTCTCAACTCTAATATTGTTTGCAACAGATGAAACATGATTCCCCTGCAATCAACATGGTTTAGCCCAGGAGTAACTAAGTTCAAGCACTTAACTAGGTCTGGATCAGGCCCAAAGAACCTAGATTTACTAAAGGGTGATTTAAATCGCTGTAAAAAAATCGCAGCACATTGCTATAGTATGGCAGCATTTTTGCTTTTTTTCCCCTAAATTTACTAAGGGGCAAGGTTCCCCTGATGATTTAGAAACTTTAGTGATGTGTGGCAATTTTTTAAGGGTTTATTTGCTGTGATTAAGCCTAATGAGGCAAAGTAACCGTAAAAAATCGCAAAACATCATGCCCCTTAGTAAATTCAATTTTTTATATATTAAAATGTTTAAAAAATCTAAAAATGTCCTTTCCAATAAAAAAACCCTGCTGCAGCATGCTATTAACCCTTAACATGCTACAGCAGGCACAGCACGCCCATGTATTGCTGGGTATGCTGTGCCTTTTAGTACCATACGCTGCAGCATGCCAAAAGTTAAAGGCATGCCACCGCATACATATTGTCCACAATACCCATAGAGAAACAGTAAATGTCCCCCAATACCCATATAGAAATAGTTAATGGCCCCAGTACACATAGACAAACAGTAAATTGTCAGGGTTAAGGTATCAGGGGACATTTACTGTTTGTAATCTGTACTGGGGCCATTAACTATTTCTGTCTGAGCATCAGAGGACATTTACTATAAAAAAAATAGTAAATATGGTCATAGGTGTAATTTAGTTAGCAGCTGATTAACCTACCAGGGTGTTTCTGGCATGTTGGAGGAAACCCCATGCAATAGGAAGCAGAGATACACCCATCATTTCACTGCTACATTTTTAGTCTTTTAAGGTCATGCATGCATGTTTTCACGTTCCTTCTTTATGTAATGCACATATACGTTTATTACTATGCAACTGAAAAGGGATATTTTTGGGGGATAGGGTTAATAAATAAGGTAATAGATGGTTTGGAGGACACCCGCCCCAATCCAATATTTAACATGTGAGAAAAATTTAATTTAATCAAAATAATATTTATTTTACATTAACAGTCACATACTATATTTATGATTACTATAACTTTTTTTTCTACTGCTTTATTTATTTATTAGTTATAATAAATGCTGAAAGCTTATATCCCAAAAGTTATTAAAATAACATTAAATGGTATATACTGTACATGTAAATCTTTCACTTATTCTTATGGAGCAGATGAATTCAATAGATTTAAAAAACGAAAGAAATGTAATTAAATGAAGTAAGACTTATTAAAAAGCATGAAATATCCCATAACTAGATTTTCCATTATTTCAAATTATAACCATGGCATATAGTTCAGAGAGGTGGGGATATTGGAGAGAAAATATAGAGTTTCAAAATATATTATTGAATAGCTAGTAATTCTACAGTGTCTGGTATTGCACAAAGCAATTGGATCTGACATGCCCAAAAAGGAAAAAGCGAACTAGCTGTTTGAATTTTTTATTTATTACTGCTTTAGCTGTGTCTAAGGACATAAAAAATGGGTAAATCAATATAGCTCAGTGATTAAGCTGTGGATCTTTGTTAAGGAACCAGTGCTTATTTATATTTCAGCAGAAATACCTTAATCTAAGACTTTGTAAATTACCAAGTGAAACTCCAGAGGTTTAGTTCATCTGTTATACTGGACCAATAGATTTTATTCCAGGTTAGTGTGTTTATCTTATCAAGATTGTTTTCAAGTGCTATGTTAATTGAAGTTTTTTGTCATAGAACTCTTTTCAATTATCTCAGTCAACTCATATATGTTCTTTTAGCAAACGAGTAAACTGTTTGCAGGCTAACCACTAATATCTAGATTTTAAATCTTACTTCCAAAATATATACTATAAATATCATGTTATTACTCACAGCCCCCTTTCTGTACCCTTAAATGCTTCTTTATTATGATGTCAAGAACTCATCAATTTTGTTATGTTGTAGCCTTGACCATTGGCGTAACTAGAACTCTGTGGGCCCCACAGCAGAATTTTGAAGAGGCCCCATATATATAGACACATACATGTATCTGGGTAGGGTGCAAGACCAATGAGTTAAATTAATGCATAATTGGTTTATAACCAAAGCCAGCACTCCAAAGATAGTTTGATTGCAGAAGTGATAGAAATATCTCTTCACTTCTGCAATCAAACTATCTTTGGAGTGCTGGCTTTGGTTATATACCAATTATCAATTAATATATACATCTATACACTCAATATTTATAAAACCCAGATATTTGTAAATAGATAAATGTGGAGGTTCTTTATTTACTTTTGCTTGTTTCGCTGAATAATTCTATCAAAGTGGATGAGTATCACCAGGTCAGGTATTTTGAAGTCACGCTTAATGAGTCTGGAAAATAAACAGAGAAGTGGTTAGTGTTTTATCTAGGTTTTTAATCATGAAATTGAAAATAAGTTAATATTCAATCTATTAATTTATGCTTATCCCAGAGCCTATAGAAACTCCAACTTCTCTTACCTTTGTATGGCTCAGCTGCCCTGTGGATGGCACTTGGTCATTCTTCTGTCCTCTATTATCGCCTGCAAAGATGCTGACGTCGTCACGTCAGCGTCATTAAGGAAAGGAAGAAAAATTAAATACTGAAGAAAAGAATAACCGCTAGAATGGTTGAAAAATGGACTCAAAAAACAATTGGTACTGTATATACTTAAATCACATTACTGATATTAAAACAAATATATATATAAACGACGCACCATTAAATATATGAGAAAAATAATAACAAATTAAAATTAATATTAAAAACAGAGGTTTGATCATAAGCATATATATGCCATATAGTGAAGTGTAATAAATAGTCAAACTATACACAAAGTACTACAAACACAGTGCACCCATAAAACATACTATATATACACACACAGTGCACCCATAAAATATACTATATATACACACACAGTGCACCCATAAGACAAGCTACACACACACACACACACACACACACACACACACACACAGTGCACCCATAAGACAAGCTACACACACACATACACACACACACAGACATTTGTACCTGAAATCACTCACCTTCAATGTGCTGCAGCGGAGACAGGAACCTACAGGAAACAGAGGAAACACTGACTCCTCCCCCTGACCAGGTGACAACAGAGATCCTTTAGCCCACTTGGAGCTAACAACTACGGAGGAACTGGATGAGACTGGAGGCAGAGAAAGCTGTGGAATCTGTCTCTGCAGCGATGCTGGAGAGTCACAGCATATGAAATGTCCATCCACTGTGACCTTCTATTGCAGCGCTGGGGAGACACACTCCACAGCTGCCTAATCATGCTGATGAGTAAAGGGGGGGTGCAGTGGTAAAGCCGCCAGGCTCCGTAGCAACTGAACCCATTGCAGCCCCTATAGTTACGCCCTTGGCCTTGACTATATTGTCAATGCTAAATTATTAAATCCCCCTCCCCTTCTCTGATATTTCCTCTGTAGCTGGATTACTTTAATATAACTTATTCCATAAATGTATTTAAAATAGTGGTGCTGTGCGCTAATGTATATCATTGCAAATGTACTGTATAGGAAATGTATTGACTTCTAGGACAGTTGTGCCATATTGGAGAAAATATGGTTTTAATTTTTCAAAGGAAATCCCATGTAACTAATGCATCTTGCTAGCCTGAATGCACAGGAGGGGTCATTTGACTTTCACCTTGTGTTTTTGAGAGATGTTGAAGTTAACTACATTGGGAAATCCCAAATTGGTGTAAAATTTGTTATTATAAATTGGATTAAATTCAAGTTTTGAAAAAATATTACATTCTGATGTTAAACATTGGATGTTAGATCTCAGAGTTTGTGGTGCCAGGTTTATCCACTGCCAACATGTGTGTCAGAAACAGTATATAGAGAATTGCATTCTGTATTTGAAGTGATATTCCATTTGAACTTCTGGGTCACTAGTGCCTTTAACTGGTGTGTAAAGGTCCTTCTCAGGACCCTGGAGCAATAAAACATTACAGCTTGAAGATTCTGCCAGATGCCTGTGACCTGCAGTATCCAGTGACAAACAGATAAGCGTTTTCACTTTAATCCATTAACCATCTGTCCTGTGTTGAACCCAACGTTTCTGTGTCAAAACTCTGCCCACTACCAAGAAGTATGCTGTAGGAGATACCAGCAAGCCCATAACAAAGAGACACTGCATCAGATATACCAGCTACCCAGAAGTAAATAGTTCTAGGTGCCATGTTGTGGCAGCAACAATCTCCTACAGTGCACTGGGAGTAGGCAGTAACAGTCATTTACTAGCTGTACGATGGAACCCCTATACCAAAGGTGTAGGGGCTATATTGAAATAAATCAGAATAAGTTGTATTTTGTGACATCTAGTGAAACCTAACATTAAATGGTCAGGAGGTATACAATCCCGTAGCATCCCGTAGTGGGTTCCACGTCTTGTGACAGCTGGTGGCCAGTAGTTCCACATCCTGTGACATCCCCTACTTATTTTAACCAAACTCAATTTAAAATTACCCTGATCTAGATAAAGTATTTAGCTACAAAAAAAATTACCATTTACAAGGGCTCATTCGCTCCTTAGTTACATAGGAAAAGACAGAAATGCCAAATGCCAAAATGTCATTTTCACAATACACACAGCTTACAGACAATTGTTATCGAGGAAGGGAGGGTTAGAGTTAGCATAAGAATAAGAGATGGGAAAATAGGGTTTGGAATTTACCTGTCTGCGGTGGGGCAGGGAATTTTTGGTGCAGCTCAATCCTTGGAAATGTGGTGTTGAAAAAGTGCTGTTCACAGCAGTGAAGCACACCCATGCCAAACACACACACTGTAGGACCCATAGCTCATCATCATAATGCAATAGGTTTTACCAAATTATTATGCACAAATCTTTATAAGATTCTTTTTCCCCGTGATATATCCAGCTCAAAGCAAGGAGCATTTGTACTAGACAGTTCCGCCATCAGGGGGGGACAGCTGGAACTATTGACCTGATGGGGGCCTGCCGATACTTACCTAACTCTGTAGCAACAGGTATCCTACCGGCGATACTTGCTGCTCAGTGCTTGTCTGTAGCCGGCGAAGTTCTTCCCTGCGCACCAGACCACTGTTAAAGCATGTCTGCCTCGCCCCATCCTATGTGACGTCACTAATGACGCCACATAGGGGGCAGGGCCCCACGGCTGGGTCCCGGGCCCTGCATTTAATGACGGCGGCCCTGGTACTAGAAGTATGTAAGGCATAAAAAGTATGTTACTAAATAATCATAGCTCAACGACAGAGAAACATTTTAGATATATTATAGCGTTACGCAACACAAGTGACAGGTAAACAATGAGTTAATGGTTTAAATGCACACAGAAATCTTTTTTCTGTCATCTAAAGTAGCCTGACCTCTTTTCTAACATCACTCCAAACAGCTCTGTCACAAGAAGCTCAGTAAATGCGTCTTATAATTTAATTATTACAATTAACCTACTCCAAGCACTTTAATTATAAACAGATGCATGTATGTGCGTTATAACTTAACTGGTATCTATATAAGTGGAATTCAAAAGTTTTTCTAATTTGGCTCTAAAGTACTGAAATAAATAACTGCTGATCTGCTTACATATAACCAAGAAATGCAATAATGTTTATCATTAAAGCTGGACATACACAACAGTGATTGTCGGCTCTATCATCCAATGATCAGGTGCTTTGGCCAAAAAACTTATGTCATGCATAAAAATATGAGCTGCTATCTCACAATATTTTCTGCAGAGCCAATCAGCTAACTAAACAAGGGCCTCCCTCTACTGTCAGGATGACGATCCCAGCAGCAGAGGTGATATCGGGCCCTTTTCCCTACAGGAATATTGTCCCGTTTTCCAGGGCTCCTCCTGCTGGTAGTGAAAATAGTTGTAGTGTATGACCAGGTTAAAACCGAAAACAGTATCAATCCAGCGCAGGTCAACAAAACGCTAAAACTTGTGTGAAAAAAGCTAATACAGTCTCCTTACCATGAAATAAACCATTTATAAACACACTAATAAAATCAACATATAGAAAAATGATGGGCCCATATAGGACCGGATTCGTATCCCCGCACATTTTCCATCTGTGCGGGGGTCTGTAATTACACGAGCTAGAAGGGAGTGCACACCCCCTGTCACTCCCCTCTCGTGTGCAGGCTTTATGGCAGCTTATTCTGCCATAATCCTACATTAAGTGTAGCGTGCGGATCAGCGAGCCCCTTCCCACACTGTACACTTAGCATGCTTCCCCCCGCGTACGACCGCTGATCCGCTGCAGTGTGGGAGCCCCCTCCCACACTGTACACTTTACATGCTTCCCCCCACCCGCTTTAGCTAGCGGGCGGAGGGGAAGCACAGCCTATTTCCCTGCATAGCGTAACATCTGGAGGGCGCATGCTCCAGTGCAGTCAGGTCACTTATGCACCTTGCATGCGTAAGTGACCTCTCCTTATTAAATCTGAATCCGGTCCATAATTATTAAGAAGTGTAATAATTTTAAAAAACCACAAATCTCCGTCCTATTTTATATAGCGTCCCTAACTTATGGTGTTAATCTTCAATAGCATCAGATGTATACTTTGTTAAGATTCCTTCTGTTGTGCTGAGTTAGTCCTCCTATGACTTATATTGATTTGTAAACATACATGGGGCAACCAATGGTTCACTTTAATCAGATGTTAATTTAGTTGAATGTATCAAAGAGAAATACATTGCAACAGTTAGTAATGGGATAACACACAAGTAATAGATTCAAATAGTTCTCACTGTTCTCAGATGTTAACTCAATTGAGGGTTTAAAAGAAACCACTAGTTGCAATTGATAGTATATAGCACACGTGCAGTAGATATGAATAGTTCTCACTGTTTCCATCAGAACTCTCAAGAGTCAGCAGTAATGGCAATATTTCTAAATCAATAGGGTGAACTTTTGAGGTTGCTTCTTAGTCATAATGGGCCTGATCCAGACCTACGCCAATGCGCTGTGCTTAATAAAGCACAGCGTATCGGCGTGCATTGTGCCCTGTGCGAGCGTATTTTTCCTTGCTTACGCCGGCTGAAGGCTACCCTAACTTCAGCCGGCCTAAGCAAGGGAAAATACACTTGCACATGAGCGTATGCCCGCTAACCCCTCCCTCCCTCCCTCATTAAACTACCTCCTCCAGCGTTACTACGGCGCTGCTACGGATGTAGCTATCATTGATCGGGCATTGCCCTAGCTACGCCAGGCAACATCTGCCCGGCGCATGCGCAGATCGGCTTTTAAGTATACAAAGGGCTATTCGGCAATATATACCTTTAGAAGAGCTCCTCGGTTGGGGGTCTGGAGCGTGTAACTTCTCCTCTGAGTCTTCTCAGGATTCTCGGGTCAAGAGGTTATTCTTAGCAGACCTGCTTGACCCTCCATATTGACCCATAAATATTGTGGACCGTATTCACAGATATGATTTTGCGTGGTTTTCCGTGCGTATATTTAGGAGCGGATTAACTGCGCAAGCGTAGTAACTTTTCTCACACACGTTACGTAGGATTTAGGCACGGAAGTATATTAGGCATGGACATCTGAATCGCACTTAGGGACATATGTACGGAGGGGCGTGGTTTTCTTCGATACGTGTGAAGTTACGTAAAGTTGGCTGGGGGGGCATTTAAATGAGCTTTAGAGGGCGCGGTTAGTCATGTACGCAGGTAACATATGCACGTAAGTGCACGAGTACAGTTAAGGGAGCCCTATGGAAGCGTAAGTCACTGAAAACCCATCCATGCTAGGGGAGTGTCATGGGAGTGGCCTTGCTACATGCGCGCATATATTTGCGTACTTTAGACACACGAATCTCTGAATCCGGTCCTGTATCCTAAACTAATGTATTCAGCACTTTCAATGCACATGCAAGTAAAGTATTGCAAATACAAAACATTATTTCTGGGCAACAATAGGCAAACTTGGCAAAGTGAAACTTCATTTATGACAATAATATTAACAGAACAGACTGTGCTGGAAACAGTGTAATAAGTGTAGATGTTTGATGACAGTTGTCATGCAGAGATCATATGCAAACTATCTGTTCATTCGCTCCCTGCAAATGTTTTATCCAAATGTAGTGATAGCAAATTGAAAGATCACAAGCATAAAAATATTACTGAAGTGGATGCTGTCAGCGGTAAAGCAATCACAGAGAGATTTGGGTCAGATTAAAGAATTAAAAGTTTTTAAGATATTTGAAGGAAAAATAAAGAACTTCCAAAACCTTATTGTCAACATAAGTTATCTAATCTTTTTTAATAAAATATTTAGGTGATTAAAAAGAAATAAGTAAAAAGCAATTTTAAAGATTATGGGTCTGATCCAGACCTACGCCCGCCGTCACAGATGTTGCCCGACGTAGCTATGGCAATGCCCGATCAATGATCGGGCGTCCGTAGGAACAGCGTAGGGACGCTGGAGGGGACGTCCCCCTAGCGTCCCTACGTTAAGGTTAGTGAAGGTGGGCGGGGGGAGGTATTACAATAAGGGAGGGAGGGCTTAGCGGTATTACCGCGTATTACCCATTGCTTACGCCAGCTGAAGTTAGGGAAGCCTTCAGCCGACGTAAGCAATGGGAAATACGCCCGCACAGGGGGAGTGTCGGGGAGAGTGGACGCCGATACGCTGTGCTTTAGTAAGCACAGCACATTGGAGTAGGTCTTGGATCAGGCCCTATTTTACTGCATAAACAACCTTTCCAAAATGGTACTCAAAAAACCAAACAGTATAAAGTTTCATTAACTTAATCATGAAATATTTTATTTATTACTTTATAGATATACACATAAATAATATAAGGCAAATTTTAATTAATCACAAAAAACCCAAGAGTTAGCAAATCTTTGCCATAAAGAAAATGTATGAAAGCATGCTATAAGTAAAGTGCTAAACTGAAAGAGGATATAGAAAAATATTGGTAAGTAATATTTATATGGATGAGCGCTAAAGGGTCAGGAAAACTATGTTCAACTCAGTTCAACTGGATGTATATTGAGTGAAAAGTATACCAATGTTGAGAGGGTGCAAACCAACAATAATAATCACTAGCACATTAGGAGCATGCTGGAGGGGCAGTGTATAAAACCCTCTAAAAAGACCACAGTAAAACAAAGTATATCAGCAGCACTGGTTGTAAAAGTGAAACACATAAATAAATAAACAAGAACGTCACAACTCTAAAGGATTAAACAATTAGATACATTCTTTATTAAAACTAAACTTTCAAAATAATCTAAATCAATAGTAATTAAAAGATGTGCTCTACACCTAAAAATGCAGATGAAAGATAAATACTAACACCATTAAGCACACAGGGCTGGATCCAGACTTAAGAAAGTGCTTGAACTTAGTTACTCCTGGGCTAAACCATGTTGATTGCAGGGGGAGTCAAGTTAATTCTATTCTTTGTATGCAGGGATATATCTTGCTTACTGCACACAGAAACTGACTTGCTTTACTAACACACTGTTATTTAGACTTGGGCTGAGAAGCATCATCTCTCAACTCTAATACTGTTGGCAACAAATGAAATATGACTCCCCTGCAATCAACATGTTTTAGCCCAGGAGTAACTAAGATCAAGTACTTACTTCAATCTGGATCCAGCCCATACATAGTAATGTACATATTGCATCATAGATGTTTTTAAGAAGCTATTAGGAGAACCAGGCTGGGTCATCTGAGTTTATATGGCTAAGAACAGAACCAAAAAAACTCATCCTAGTTATTAGTACTTCAGGTCTAATAGAGACCAGTTGGTTTTAATTTTTTTTTCCTTAATTTTGTGCATCTCAGTGGATTGAAACTACTTCAAGAACCCTGGCCCCTAAGAGCATCATTAAAACTGTTTGCATGTTCCTTTTTTTTATTTGTTTGAAAAGAAATACTCATGTTCCATAATGCAATACTCGCCTAAATCCAGACACATTAAAAATAAGGGGGATCCCACAAATATTTATCTTCCTAGAGGGCAGCAGTGGTTAGCACTTGTGCCTCAGAACGCTGAGGTCTTAAGTTCGATTCCCAAACAAGGCCTCATCTGCGTGGAGTTTGCATGTTCTCCCTGTGTTTTCCTCCCACATGCCCAAAAACATGCTAGTAAGTTGCTAAAAAAAATTACCACTAGTTAAGTGTATAATAGGTGGTGAGTTCATTAGAAAGTTTGTTGGAGAGGGCAGACTAGATGGGCTAAGTGGTTCTTATCTGCTGTCACATTCTATGATTTGTTAAATAACCTACCTTTTATTAATTTTCTGTTATTGTGAGATTAATCCTCAGTCTTATTTATCTTCAGTTCTTATGTAATTATTTAAAATGATGTTAACTATTTAAATGTACAGTTTGGTTTATTGGTCTTATGTTGTGCACTAACTTCATTTTACCTCATTAAAGTTTTGTTTTCTACATTCGTTTTCCTGTTTATTTGCTTGGAAAACATGCACTTGCATCATCCACCCATACAATCTATTTGTTACAATATGCAATCATATTCTAGATTGAAATGGAAATCATTTTAGAAAACACTGCCAATTTACTTGCTGTCTGGGGACTTTAATAACATTAGATGTGTGCTTGCTTTGCGGTGAGAGCTAGGGAAAGTGATTTTGTTAAAGCTTGCTGAAGTACTGGATTTTAATAACTTGAAGAATCTGTTGTGATTACCCTTTGTGACAGCCTTTCCATTTATTGACAAATTAAAGTAATACAAGAACAGTATAGAGGTTTGAGTGTGTGACTACTATATTCCCATGAAAGGATGCTGACATCTTTATATTATATTTCAGATATGATGCAATTTTTTTTTTATAGATGCAAATCTTAGTTGTAAGAAATAGTTTCAACCTCCTTGGCGTATTCCACAGTTATCATTAGAAAATGTCTGCTCAATTGTGAACATCATTCATATTTTCTATGTATATGTTATCTGTATATATTGAATTTCAGATTATTGTAAGTGAAAATAAAATGTAATGCTAGTATAATGGGCAAATTTTATTGTTTTAATGACCTTATGTTACAATTGAAAGCTAAGAAATTTAAGAAAAATGGCCAGTGAATCCAGGGTATTCTCATGTCTGTTCAGAACTGCTATTAACTAATCTGTAAACAACAAACCATAGTGCTTGTTGGCATTCAATATTAGGGGCTAAAGGATTTGGTGCCCTTGTAATAATAACTGTAGCCAAGGGGTTATTAAAATTGGCCTGAGGGACATTAAAACCTGTTGTTGGGGATTGGCTCCTGGGTATGGGGTGATATGTGGGCAGCCTATGAGATCCCAGGGAAATCAATATGCTAATTTGGTGTGATGTCTTATATATAAAAGTGAGTTGAGGGCAGAACTTCATCTTTCCCAGAAACCATTGTGGAACTCCTCGGAGAGAAATGAATTTTTTTCTCACCGTCCCGCCCATGGTTTTACGAGTCAGTTGGTTTTAGATTGATTGCAGTCGTG
>WWET01002156.1:96165-125132 GCA_011038615.1 Limnodynastes dumerilii
GTTGATTCGTGTAGGTTGAATTTTTTATGTTGGGGGCTTACTAGGTCATTTTAAAGTTGCTAAGAAAATTGTTCAGAAATTTTGAAGGTTAAGTTGTGGTAAACGTCACGTGATTATGTTATGTTGTGTTATGTTAACACAATTGGCTTCGTATTTTTGTGTTTGATTAACATGCAAGTGGCATGTATAGCAGGTTTTGCCCATGCGGGTAAGCCTATTATTGCCATTAGTTAATTTAGACGGGTTCTGGGAGAAATAGTAATATTTTGACGCACTGCCTTCACTTTGCCACCTTTAGAATTTAAACTCCTGTATTGTTATTTCAATAAAGCTGCCAAAAATTTTGAGCATATCATTTGTTGTGTGTTTTATTCAATCCGTGTTTAGTAAGCGTTATTTATTTATTACAGGAAGTTCAAGACATCAACATTGGGGAGTTTATTAATAATTAGATACAAGACAGCTCACAATCTATAGTCACACGGATACTAAAGGGAGTTTTGGACTTTGTGTTTTTCAGTTTTAGTATCATTTTAGGCAATTTGTACAGCACTGTAGCTGAGAATTACTACTTTATAAAAAGACTGTCACACACTGTAGTTCTGACTTTTTCCCATGCATAAAATACATGCCAATAGATTTAATCGGAGTGATCCTGTAATCACTGACGTGATAATAGATGCACTTTTTTAGGAACATATTTGTATAGGATGCTGCTGACAGACTACTGATTTTAATGACAGGCAGAGCAAACGCTTTTGTCCCCACCACCCATTTGTAACCAGCACAAAAGTTCATAAAAACAATAAACTGAGCAAAGTTTTTTTGTTTGTGTTTTACCTACTGCTGGTTACCCTAAAAATTGGGGATCCCAAACCAGTTTTAGGGTAGCCAAATTAATGAGTTCATTATCAACTTATTTCTTCTTCTTCTTCTTCTTCTTCTTCTTCTTCTTTTCCTTTGTTTAATACTGGTCTTGACAAATTTTTTTTAAATTTAGGTGCCAAAAAAAACAACTTAGGCCACCGGAGTATCATATATCATTTACTTACCTACATATATCATTTACTTACCTTCTCTGAATTAATTTTCTCCTCTGAGGCGCTCTCTGCTGATGATGTTGCACGAACAACCACTGCAGATTATTCAAAGGGGCGTACACCCCGCCACTACTAATCCCTCACCTGAAAGGCAGCATCACACTGCTGGGCACTTCCAACTAGTTTCAGCGGGCAATCAGGGGAGAAAAATGCTGCAGGTCCCAATTTGTAGTTACCATTGGTTACCTGGCAACCAATATTTATATATTTGTAAGGCATTTGTTTAACATCATAGATGGCAGCCACAGCACCAGTTGCTGTTATCTTTATTTTTCTAATTTCTGTCATTGAAAACTATGGACTGCTCATTATGGACTGCTCATTATGGACTGCTCATTAAATGAAAGCTGACTACTGACAGTCAGATTAGTTGGTTTAAAAGAAATCACTAAACATTTATGCATTTCATTGCCACTATCTATCATATATGCAACTAAGTTTCATATGTTAACAATAGTTATTTAAATGTTGTTATGACAATAACACATTCCACAATAATGCAGCTGATATCACAAAGTCATCTTTACATTGCTGAAATCCTTTAGAAACTATACAAAAAATGCATGCACAATTGCTCAAACACATGATTATACTCAACCATATTAAAACACTTTTTTTTTACCCCAGGGCCAATTTTAGGGGTCAGACTGCCCCTATGCACCACAAAAATTGTAGACTTCAACTGCTGTAAGAAAATTAGGCATTTAAATTATCCCTATATCCCTATATACCTGTCATTTCTGAAGGATCCTCAGTTAAGGGCCCAAGGGCGTGTTCCGTCCAGTATCAAACACTTTAATCCAATGGTTCCGGAAAACGGGGCAGGTGCAATGTGTTATGAATAGTAGGACAACATAACACAGTAGCTCAGGAACTGGAGAGGGTTATTGCCAGAAGACACAGATGACACAGGATATGTAACACAGAACAATACAGATGAGGCAGAAATAAGCAAGAAAATACCAAGGTACCAGGAATGCAGATAACGATGGAAGTGGGTAAATGACAGAAGTATAGAGTGTCCAAAATGGATATTAACACCAACAGAGTCTGAAAAGTCCACAGTAGAAATGTACAAGAAGTCCAAATAAAGTCCACATGGAATCAGCAAACAAATGTGTGGCACAGAAAGCAGGTAACAGGAAATAATGACCCACACCTTGCTCTGGAATCATGGGATAGATAAACCCAGAGCACAGGTGTAGGATAATGAGCACATAACAAGATTAGTCCCAGAGATAGTGCATAACAGCAGCCTCTAGGGTCACTAATAGAAATGTCCACAATAGGAATAATTTGTCCAGGTCTGTCCCTAGAGGCAAAACAGGATACAACAGTCCAGGATATAACACAATGATGGCAAAACTATACACTGAATCTGCTTTTTGGTTATTGCCATAGCAGCCTGAATAATTTAAATTTATAAGCTTTCCGCGAGGGGTTTTCATCGACTGTTGTTATGCTATATAATGTGCCCTGTTTGAAATGTTTAGTTCATTTTTGTACTGGTGTTTTTTAGGTGGGACAAAACATCAATCATGATTTTCTGTTTGGCAGCCCGGTAGCTTCTGATACCTGCGCACACACCCTCTTTTCAGCTAAGTCTCTTTTCTGGCGTTTCAGCGTTCCAGTTGCAGTCGATAAGATGGAGGGTCCCACTACTTGTTTGTCATGTCTCGGAATCGATATGGTAGTGGAAAAGCTTAAGTCTGTCTCCTCGATGGCAAGTTTCACTCAGAAAAGTGCACTTAGTGCTGGGATTGATAAATTTTTCCTATAGGGTCATTCCTATGGGTACAATTTTTTATAGGCATTTGGAGAAGGGCACAGCTGGGGTTAAACAAGCACATCATTTTGTCCCCCTTTCCGCTTCAGTTAGAGATAATGGGGTAGATCCAGACCTAAGTACGTTAGCGTATTTACGCTAGCCGATGATGTAAAAACGCTGTTTTGTATGTACTGCGCATGCGTGTGGCAGATGTTACGCCACGTAACTCTGAATGAACGTACCAGAATCGTATGAACAGCATAACTATGAACGAAGGGGCGTGACATCCATGTGACACCCGTAATTACGCTTTGGAGGCAGGGTGAGGCATTTAAATCGTACAGTATGGGCGTGCTTAGGCACTTACATACATGAAGCCTTTACGCACGTCAGTAATTACGCTTTGAAAAGTTAAGGTAGGGTTTGGTAAGAGTAAAACGGCAAAAGTATATACTGCCTGGGGGAGTGCATAGTAAATACGCTCGCGTAAACACGCTACGCCTTGAAACGTAATGGAAACGTGGGTCTGGATCTGACCCAATATAGCAGCCTGGATGAGTTTTCTAAGAGACTTTAATGAGTTTCGGATTTGGCATCCCCCCACGGCGTCAAACCAGGAACTAGAACTGTTCACTGACACTGCTGGAGCTAAGGACTTCGGAGCCTTTTTCCAAAGGGAGTGGTGTGCCCCTGTGCATTGAGAACAGATGGGGCTCTTCTCCAATTTGTAGGTTCTCAAACTGTTTCCCTGTTTCCCTGTTATCGTTGCAGTTGAGCTATGAGCTGATGCGCTTTGCAACAGAGACATTCTCTTCTGGTGTAACAATCTGGGCATGGTTCATGCTATCAACAAACGGCGGGCCTCATCTACACCATCTATTAGTTTAATTAAATATTTAGTTCTTCAATATTTAAGGTTTAACATTAGGTTTAACACGTTAAGGCTGCCTTATGGCAACATATTTCCCCTCAAGTCCGCACAATAGAGGGGAGTGACAGAGGAGATCATTTCCCTCTTCCATGCAAATTTTAAAACCTCCGGACGTACAGAAAGTGTGCAAGGGTATATATATATATATATATATATATATATATTTTTTTTTTTTTTTTATATATTTTTTTTAAAGGTAAAAGGTGTAATTTATTTTATTTAATTTATGCATAAAATCTTTAATTTTTTACACCTCTCTGCCTATAGACAGCCATTTGTATGTTTCAAAAGCGTGCTCATTTTCAGTACAACCTATCCAGCGTTGCTACTGTCAGAACTTTGGACAGGGTGCACACATTTTCTATACCTTGCGCACCTTTGTGCAAACACTCTGGATCAGGTGCAAAGTTTCTTTCATAAAAATAGTCATGAAATAGTCAAAGCTGAGCTTTCACAGGAAAAACATTACAGCAAACTTTATTTTCTTTTTGGAAGACATCCAGTCCTTTAAGCACACATTATGGAAATATGTGAAGAGCTGTAAATCTACATGGTTGTTTGACATTTTATAATATACATTGGGCTGATGAATTTGTAAATTGTTGTAAAAGTAAATACCAGAAGCCACATGATTAATGTTCAGTCTATTTTCAAAATCATTTCATCATGTATTAAAATTTGTATATATATGGTTTAAGGTACAAATGAGTTAGCAGTAAAGAGGTGCAAGCTTTGGGCCAAAAATGTAGCAATCTATTAAAAGATGAACTAATGTAGAGGTTATTTGTTCTGTCATTTTAACATGCAAACTTGTTCCGGCTGCTGCATTACACCTCTCAGCCTGTCTGTCTATACATATCCGTTTTCAGTACTATCCATCCAGAGTTACCGACAGACACCGGATAGGCTGCACGCATTCAATAATGGGGCTGATTCAGAGTTGCACTTACACCTTTTTTTTAGGTGTAAGTGTAGACCTGAGCGATACCATATTGCAAGGGGAGGCAAATTAGGGGTGGCATACACCATTGGTGTAACAGGTGCAACTGCACTGGGGCTCATGCTGATACAAGGGCCCACAGCCGCACCGCAGAAGCTCCCCACCGGGTTACTTTGGATATCATCAGGACCAAAGCATATTTTTTGCACCTGGGCTCACAACTCGCTGGTTCCGCCTCTGATTAGAATTAAGTGGTGAAGTTTCTTAGCTCAACTCTATTTTACAGAATAAACATAAAGCTATTTCTATGCAGTATTTGAGTTCTATGTGCAAAAGTAAAGTATTTTCTCTGCATGCAAAAGATTTTAAATTAATCAGCGCCCCTTACTTTGAAAAATAGTTTAGCCGAGCTGTATACTTGCACCTTTTTTACCCTTACTCCCAAACTCTGAATCAGCCCCAATGTGCATGTATTTCCACTGTGCAGACACTGGATTTCTGGAGACTCTTCTACACTTTGGACCTGATCCAGAATATTAGCGCATTGAGGATGCATCATACATCCTATCCAGAGTTGCATTTTTTTTTTACCAACTCTGAATAGGACTTGGGGCAGACATGTCCCTCTCTCCCCACTGTAATAGCCACATTAGCAGAGGCTGCAGCTTGTACAGCCACAAGCCTCTGCCACTTAAGCATTTAAATGGGGTTTTTTATTGCATCAATTTGCATTTAAAAACCCATTAAAATGCTTTTATCAGCTGGTATTAATGACAGAGCATAGTAGTAGTATTCCACTAGTATTCTGCCTTAATTTTTTTTATATGCAAAATTGTTATTATGATATATTAATGTTCATTTAATTTTCCTTTAATTATTATTATTTTTTTAAAGCACAAGGGACATTTTCACATTGATAATGACCTTGAATTATTACTTACAGCACAGATGTTGTAAGGGACACATTTGTTGTAAGGGCCAAATTTGCTAAGCTGCGATTTTGAAAAAATGTAGATGTTGCCCATAGCAACCAATCAGATTTTTGCTGACATTTTCTATTATGTCAAAAGAAGTGAGAGCTAGAATCTGATTGGTTGCTATTGGCAACATATGCACTTTTCCAAAGACCCAGTTTAGTAAATCTGGCCCTATGTGTATGACGGAAGCACAGGCACTTCTTCTTGCTGCTGTGACTAGTTAAATGAGATAAACACCCCTTTACTCATTTAAATACAGCGGAACATCTAGTTCCACTATCGCCCATACTTCTGTGCTCACTCCCATTGGACCTGATTCACACTTAAGAATTCTTATGATTGTAGGTGCGCTGCGCATGTGTAGTAACTTTTATACGCTATTTGCGTTGGTTTTAAGCTCATAAATTCTGTGCTTATACACTACGAACTTAAAATCTGTAGGTTCGTACTAACATACGCAGATAGGAAGATTTGGGTGGAGAGAGGCATTTAAATGACCAAATGTAGGTGCAGTTATGCAGTTAAGTTCCTAATTAGACGGCCCACGCATTCAAATGCGAACCTACAGTTAAGGGAGCCTCTATGGCACTCGTTAGTCACATATGAACCTGAAAACCGGGGGCGTGCCGAGTTCTCAAGTGTGAATCAGGTCCATTGTGATCACATGCAATGCACCTTGAATCAAATCGCTTATTTCTATCATGAGCTTGCTGTTTAGACACAACTATATAATTATAATTAAGTACCAATAATTTTATAAACTTCCATAGCAGTAATTTGAAGCTGCACATGAATACAATTTGAATGTGACTTTTCTTCAATAAAAGCAATATAAAGAAATTTCATGTATGATTTATAACTTAGACGTGCTACTAAATACTATTTATCATTTTGTAAATAAATAAAATGATTGGTATAAATAAACATGATCCCCTTCACCTTGTTATCTACAGTTTGGTGTGAAAGCATCATCTCATATGAAATCAGTTTAAAAAACACGCTGAGTCCTACCTCATTTGCCGCACCAATGGACTTTATTGAAAAACAATACTGCTGTACATCAATAGATTTTGCTTTATTATTCTGTATATTACTGAATGATATTGTAGACCTGGCAGTCAAGAGGACATAAAATTTGCTGCAGTTTCACGGCTCAAGGGATCATGAACTTAAAATGGGCACTCAGTATGTTATATTGCTAGCAATTATATGTAGGTGTAATTTTCTGGGCCACAATAGACTATTCTAAAAAGTTTAAGTAATAGGAGTTTAAAACTCCCATTTTCTCAATTATTTTTATTAGCTATACATGCCCCTTGAAGAGAAATTTCATTTTCAACTGCCCCAGGAATATACAAAATAATTCACACTGTGCTGTATAAACTCTTTTCTAATTGCGAAACAAATATATAGAATATTATACCAAGTATATATAAGAAAAACAACTTGTACTCTAACAACGATGTCATAAAATATACTTGGAGTTTGTTTCAACTGAATTTTGAAATAAAAAGTTCAGAAAAATATACATTTTTGTTTTATTGTAAGGCTTGGTGAACAAAAATCTAAGTCATACAGTATTCACAAAATAGTCCTATACAAATACACTTTGGAATAGAACTATAAAGTAGACTAATGATTCAATATTTCAAGCCATAAAGGGAGTGAATCAGAGTTATGCTGTCTGCACACTGTGCTCTGTCCCTGTGGACGAGCCAATTGCTCCTCTAGTTGGGGACATGGCACAGTGGGGACACACTTCAATATAATCAGGACTCCTCACTGCCCAGCGCCTATTCTAATAATATTGCCCCAATTATTGTGCACTAGGCAGTAAGCTTAAGAAAATGTGCACTTAGACAAGTCTGCAATTTGAAAAATGCTAATTAAAAAAATCTTGCATGCTGGGAAAATCTTTAGCTTTTATGTATGTCACACAAATATTGAGCAATTTAAAATGTAAATCAGAAATGAACTAGAAAATGTCACCACTCAATCCTTTGCCTTCCCCTACAGTTCAGCTTTGATTTTCTAAAGGTGTAGATTGTTGTTATTAGAAAAAATTCTCCTTCTAATTCTCCTGGATATTTCTGCTGCTTTTGACAGTTATGACCACTCTCTTCTCATACAAATGTTAGAATCGCTAGGTATTTAGGACACAGCTCATTCCTGGTTCTCATCCTATTTATATAATCGCTCTTTGTGTATCTATACTATTTTCCTTGGACAACTAATAAACTCATTTATTTTTCAGTATAATATCTATGTCAGGGTGGCTGACTTTTAAAAGCTTCCCTCCGGGATCTCCTGGAGGGAAGCCATAGATGCATGTAGGGGACGTGGCTTAAAAACGCAATTTATGCAAACCGTGTCATTAAGCCCCGCCCCTTGACTATCAATTACCCCTTTTGGGGTTTCATAGAGATGGGGGTAGTACTTGTTGATGCAATTTGCGTCCCTAGCAACACTAGCAAACCGAATTTCAGGAGTCTCGCGGACATTCCGGGAGAGTCGGCAACTATGATCTATGTAGATGATATACACATCTATCTATCTACTCCTGGGACCAGGTTTACTAAGCTGAGGGAAAGTAGAAGCCAATATGTTTCCAATTTTTTTTGGCCCGCATAACTAAATGTCTCTGCCACTTCATCTTGGATGTCCTCTCAAACTTAATCTTTCAAAAACAGAACTAATTATTTTTCCACCAAGCAATAAAACCTACCCACCTGGTCTCTCTATTTCTGTTGACAACACTGAAATAATTCGTACTCATAAAGCTTTGAATTGTTCTTTGTTCCCCGCATACAATCCGTTTCTAAAGCCTGTTACATACATCTAAAAACATTTCCAGAATACACAAATATCTCACATAAAACACTGCAAAAATCCTTCATGCATTAATAATCTCTTACATTGATTATTGCAATACTCTCCTATGGACTCCCATATTATAATATTACCCCTCCCCTACAGTCTATATTACATGCATCCGCTAGACCAATTTTCATTGTTTAGTTCACTACATTTTTGCCTGTATTTTACAGAAGTAAATACAAAATCCTTTGGCTAACTTACAAAGCCATCAACAAGACTGTACCCACATACATATCCTCACTCATTTCAAGATAAATCCCAGCTAGTTTTCTCAGATCTTCACAGGACATACCCTCTACCCTAAACAAATGCTCTGATTCCCGGTTACAAGACTTCTCCTAGGCTTAACCCACTCCCTGTAATGACCTTGCTCTTCAGACAAGCTTGCCAAATTCCTTAGCCCACTTCTTAACATTTGTGTGGCGAAACCAAAATTGAAACTGCAACAAGTAAAAATAAAAGAGAGAGTCATTGTAACACCTATAATATATGGGGGTGCTACCATGTGACTGAGAACAACTGAACAAACAAACACAAACCATAGGGGTAGAGCAAAGCAGTAACTTGACTCCACTTGGTAGAGATTTGTCTACCCTATTTACAACTACTTTTTAAATCCGGTTTTCCTTTCTGTTACATGATTAACACTAATTTGGAGTCTTTTTCTTTCCATACTAAAATTGCCCTCAGACCTGCTACTAACACTGCTGTGTGACTAGGTCATACAGAGCAATGAGAAATTTAATCATACAAGCTTATGTATCAATCCCCAATGTCCTATAGCGTGTAAGCTTGTGGGTAAGGCATTATGTAATCTGATGGCATTATTTAAAAACATGTTAATAAAATAAAAATACCTGGGTATGATGAGACTAAACACATTATTCACAGGACTAACAAAGCCATAATTATAAAAATTGTATTCCTAAATGTAGCATGTTTAAAAGATGTAATTTGCATAAAACATACTTTAAAGAGAGAACAATGCACTTGCCCCCCCCCCCTCAGATTGCAACACGAGTTTGCTGAGTCGTATACTAGCACCTAAAACAAACTATGGATAAGCCCCTATATAAAAAGTTTTCTGAGGAAAGAATCTTAGCAGCATCCATTATAAAGTAAATATTGGTAAGTAAAAGGGGTTAATGTGATCATTCTTATGTTACAATATTGCAAAGTATAAGGAACACACACACTGAATTATAATTCAATTATTTTATGTAGTCATAATATAAAAGGAATGTATCCAATATTCATGGTATAGCAGAATAAATTCCCTTTGGTATATGTTGCAAATAAACAATTAAGATATCACTAGGATGAATAATAGTCCTCAGCATGTTAATAAATAAATGCCTTGCTTTAGTCCCAGGGTGCAATAATCTTGTGATTGTATAATATTAATGTGTAGAAACCTAATATGATGCAGTGTGATTTCAAAAACCACTTACATTTTCTTTGGCCTTGTTGGATGTCAAGTTGTTGATTAAAACCATGTAGTATGCTGCTCAATATGGAGAGGATTTAGTCTTATTCTAAACAGGTAATTAGATCCTCTCTACAAGTTATGATTATATCTGAATGAATTCAGAGATCTGAATTGCTCCTATTTTCTGTACATTCAGATCAGAATGTGGTCACTTTTCTGTTTGTTACAATGTAGAGTATAGACGTTCCCACTGTCTGTGTACTGATCCAAATTATGGCACACCCCCATTTTACAAGGAGTCACAAAAGTTACAATAGACCTTGGATATCTGATGTCCCTTGCTGTGATGAGAGCATTTGGTGATCTGTTATCTGGCTATTGCTGGGCTTGGACTGCAGATGTCTACATATCCATTATGTGTCCAATGTAATTTTGAGAGGAAAGCACCTCTTCAACTCTATTTTATCATCCAGAATCTTCCTCTTATCCTTCAAACATGTTGTCATCTTGCCCATCCTTAAAAAACCTAACCTCAAGCCACCCATCCTGTCCCACTACTGACCAATCTCACTTCTACTTTTTGCATCATAAATGCTCAAACGCATTGTCTACAAACATCTTACCAAGACCCTCTCTGTCAGTGCTCTCTTCTGCATTCCAATCCACCACAACAGCCCTAACAATAGTCACCAACGACTTTCTTCCACTAATTTCAAAGGCAACTGCTCCCTACTTAACCTCCTGGACCTATCCGATGCCTTTAACACAATCGACCTTGATCTGCTGCTACACACATTTTACTTCATTGACCTCTCAAACACTATAATAATTCACCTCCTATCTCATTGGCAGCTATATCTCTTTTTCTACCCCATGCTCCTCCTCTCCATCCTCACCACTCCCCATTGGAGTCCATCAGGGTAACATCCTTGGTCCCCTGCTCTTCTGTATGTACACCTCCATAGTTGGTTAGCTCATCAGTTCCTTTGGCTTCCAGTACCACCTCTATGCCAATGACACCCAAATCTACCTCCCAAATTTTCCTCTTTCCTTCTCTCTAAGGGCCAGATTTAATTAGCCGCGATGACAGGAAAAAGTGCGCGCTGCGCTTTTTCCCGTCATATACGGTATGAAAAATAGGCGAATTTTTATGCTCACCTCTATGGGGTGCGCATAAAATTCACCCTAAAACAATTCGCGGAATTAGCTTCGCACCGCGAAATACGCTGCTGCGAAGCTAATTGAATCTGGCCCTAAGGTGTTCTGCTACCTCTCTACCAGTTCTTCCTGGATGTTCCAGCATTTCCTTAAAATTAACATGTCATCAAGAGTCTCCCCCCCCCCTAAGCTCTCCATCACCATGGCAACACTGTCATCTCCTCTGTACCCTAGGTTTGCTGCCTACATATCTTCCTGGACTACTTCCTTTTATTGCCCTACACATTCAGTTAATCTCTCAATCTTGCCACTTATACTTCCACAATATTTACAGAAGCAGGCCCTTCCTTATTACTAATGCCACAAAAATCATCATCCACTGCCTGATCATCTCCTGCCCTTGACTATTGCAATCTCCACCTTTCAGGATTCAACCTCTGCTACATACTCTCTTTCAAGCTCCTCACCCACAACGCCCTCTCTAGTTCCTCTGCTCTCTACCTCTCCTTCCTCATCTCCGTTCACACTCTAGCGACCACCGTCTCAATTCTCATCTGATCACCACATCCCACTCCTGCATACCAGATTTCTTCCATGCTGCCCCTCTTCTCTGGAATGATCTCTCTTCATCTATCAGAATATTCCCTAGTCAGCAGATTTCCACAAAACATATTTCTTCAGGAATCTCTGTGTCTCTATAATAAGACCCTACCTCTCACCTCCTCTTCCACTTAACCTAACACTCCTATTCACTCAAACTAGCACTCATCTCACTTTTCTCTCTCCTGGACACCTGCCTACCCTTACCTCATTCCAGTTCTCTAGTTCGATCTCTCTTTCCAACACAAGCTATTTCTGTTATTCTCCTCTACTTTGTAAGTTGTTAGCTCCTGTGAACAGGGCCCTCTATTCTACTGTCCTCCACCACCTGCAGTCTTATTTCTGCCTCTTCTGCAACACTCAGGAAAAGAAATACTTTGGTAAGCTTTATGAACAGGAGATTCTCTCTGGAGCTCAAATGACAAATGCTTATTGGTTTAATAACAGGATAAGACATATGGCTGTCCATAGATTGTCCATTTACTGGAGCTTCCAAATATAAATTTCCATTTTTTTTTACCAAGAAATATATTTCTTTATTTTTCCATAAATGCTGTGTACACTTTTCTGGACATTGATTATGGACAATAGACTAAAACTAGACCTCCACTGCCACTGCACTTGGAGCTTCAAAGCTTGATCCCTATTGGATCCTAAGTATAGTGCATGTAAGGGCGGGGCTCTCCCTCCACTTGTATGGAGTTACAAACAGGTGGCCTTACCTTAATATCTTTGTGCCTCCCCCACATAAAATGGCCTTATTGCACAATCCTGAGTATCCATATCCAGAACAAAAGTGATTGTGTGTTGACAGAACTTTTAGGAGTCTGTAAAGTATCAGCTGTGTTGAGAATAGATGTTAGCCCAGAAAGCTATATTGAACAACAGGAACAAGTATAACAGTACAGGTCTTTGAGCTGTATGACAGAGTGACAGAGTTTGTGTGAGGGTAGCTAGAAGCTGCACCTCTGCATAATATAGATAAGACTCTCCCAATGGCAGGAACAGGAGGAGACAGAACATGGACAGAACACGGTGCACATTCCTCTCCAACAGTGGACGCATGCATTCAAGTAAAATGCAATTGTTTTTTGTACGATGTTGGAGATATTGCCCATAGCAACCAATCAGATAACCATATATGTATAACCATATGAAATGCTGGACCAGAGTTTAAAATAAGAGAGGAAAGTTGCACCTGGACAAAACCATGTTGGTTTCAGGGGAGTCAAATTGATTTTATTCTATGCGTGCAGGGAGAATATTTTGCTTTTGCTTATTGCACACAGATACAGGCCACTTTTAAACTGTTATTTAGGCTTGGGCTAGGAAACAAAACCTTTCAACTATAATACTATTTGTAACAGATGACATTTGACTGCCCCTAAAATCAACATGGTTTTGCCCAGACGTAATTTTCCTCTCTTATTTTCAATCTCTGAATCTAGTCCGCTGTCACTAACAGGGCCGGCGTGACCCGCGCTGTGAGGGGATGCGGTGCATCCTGGCACCATACTGGATAGGCACCGGACATACCCCCGCTCCCCACTATACAGATTAGCAGCGTTTATACATTCTCCTATAGTAGTTACAGAGCATTGCTCACAGCTGCAGCAGCTCATACAGGAACTTCCTGTATGAGCACTTCCTGTCTACAGACACAGCGCCGTGGAGGAGGAAGGAGACAGGTAAGTAAGTAACTAAGGGGAACTGGAGGCATATTATGGGGAACACTGGGGGGAGGGTAATTGGAGGCATATTATGGGGAATACTGGGGGACGGAAGGGAACTGGAGGCATATTATGGGGAATACTGGGGGGAAGGAGGGGAACCGGAGGCATATTATGAGGAATTATTGTGCGCCAACTTATGAGTAGCCGTTTGTACAAATAGAATCTATCACACAAATAGTGTATAAAAAATAAATAAAAAGTTAATATATAGTACCAACATACAATTAAGATGTCCTAGGATTTCACCTTTATAAGCGCAAGCTAACAAGGTATGTGCTATACCAAAGAGAAACAAAGAAAAAAAATTAATGTAGCTGCGCTAAAGGGAATCTAAATCTACAAGAGGTTCAGTGAAAAAAACATTTTATTAGTGCACTTAAAATAAACAGATAAAAGTTTTTGGCATCTCTCTCAAACACTGTGATATAAAGTAACTAACAACGGTTAAAATAGCATATAATGAAGAAAATGCATGCAATAGCACAGATAGAAATAGGCCACCATGAATTGTATTGAAAAAAATCAAGCAAGGTGGAACGATGATAAAAACAGCTGATGACAATTCTGCTGATACCTGTGCAAATATACCATGGAGCCTTCAACTCTAATTAAAGAGGTAAGATCCAACACAGTTAGTGCAATATATATAGGTAATCGGTAACATCCACTTGCAAAGTAGGTACTTATAAAAATAGGCACCATAGATATTCAGAACAGTCCTCCTATTAGAGCACTTTTGCGGTGAAAAAGCAAGCTTGAATACTGGCGCCGGCAAGCTGCCTAGAAACCAAGTGATTGCCGATGGTATTTCACTGCTCGCAAATAGGGGAGAGATTATGAGTAGAGAGCAGTATGTTACAGAAGCACTTAGACAGGTACAGGATCCCTTTTATTATCAGCCTCTTAAAAATGATCCCACTAATCTCTATCTTTGTGAGCTCGAACAACGGCTCAATTTGGCTCTTGGGGATAACATTATATCTAAAGATGAATTTCAATTTTTGTTTAATCGATTTACAAGTATTCCAGTTCTATATTTATTACCCAAAATTCACAAATCCCTTTCCACTCCACCAGGTCAGCCTATTATTTCGGGTGTGGGTTCTTTAACTTCTAATCTGTCTTTTTTCGTTGATCACTTTTTACAATTTCACGTAGTCTCACAAAGATCGTATATTAGAGATACTGCACATCTAATTAATAAATTAACATCTTTAGTCTGGGAACCACATTATCTCTTCCTCACCTTGGACGTTTCGGCTTTTTATATACCAACATTACGCACGCCGACGGTACCAGGGTGATCGATGGATTCCTTTTACGAGATGAGACTATCTCTGTGGGACTTCGTCAATTTTTGGTGGATTCTATTTCATTTATTTTATCACATAATTATTTTCTATTTGATGGTCTTTTTTATTTACAACGTCATGGGATGGCCATGGGCACTAGATTCGCACCAAGCTTCGCTAATTTGTACATGGCGGAGTTTGAAAATCATTACATCTGGGGAGGTCCCTTTGCTGCGAATCTGGTGCTCTATGGTCGTTACATAGACGATCTATTTATTATTTGGAATGGGGGTCTTGAATTGGCAGAGCAGTTTATTTCCTATCTTAACACTAACACTTTTAATTTACAGTTCACTTCTGAGATTTCATCTGATAAAATAATTTTTTTTAGATATTACTGTTTTTACAGAGAACTCTAATATTCTGACTTAAATTTACCGGAAAAAAGTAGATACATACAATGATCTTCAATTTAATAGTGACCAACCATGGCTTCTGAATATCCCCAAGAGCCAAATGTGCCGACTTAAAAGAAATTGTTCGAGACATGTTGATTTTATTCAACAATCTCAACAACTAAAATCTGAATTTATTAAAAGAGGGTATCCTGTAAATGTGATTGATGAGGCGATTATGTTCGCTGATACTCAGGATAGATCGGAGATACTCTCAACTACTGGAAAGAATAGTAAAAACTTTAAGAAAAAACAATATATTAGTAATCTTGGAAAAGCTGAGTCAACCGCCATTAGAGCTGTGGGAAAAATTACATCAAACAATTCTATAGTGACTCAACAAGATAACAAAAATTTCAGGTAATTAATGCGATACCTAGCAGAGCCCCTCCCCCCTCCCCCCTTCCCCAAAACACATTACTGAAAATCACACGAATTATAACAAACAAATAAAACCATATTAAAGTTTTGTTTTTACATTAGAAATGGAAAAATTGTCTTTATTTTTCATACATATATGCATTACATGTACACATACTGTCTGATCTCTAATGTTTACAAACAAATACTTTTGTTCTGTATTTTTCAACCAAGAGATAGCTATTTACATGTTCCTATTGTTTTTGTATCACAATAATGCAAATCTATTTGAAGCAGTAAGACCTCAATAACAGTCCACTCAGTACTATCTGTGTTCTTTGATCCACATGTGGCAACCAAGTGGAAAACATAATTGAATTTAATCTTTTGGGACCAAACCCTTGCACAGAGTAACACAGCTTGCTGCAAATTTCCTGGCTCTCAAGAGACTGTTTGATTTTGTTGCAGAATTACATTAACCATGTTCACCATGAAGCATGGAATTTGTTTTCAAACACCCTTTCGTTTTAGCAACGCAATGAAAAGAAAATGTAATTTATATCTTTTTCATTTTTGTACAGTAGTATTTCTGTGATTCTTGCTTTTTGTTTTTTCTTTGAGTTTTTTTTGTATGTTTTTTTTTACAAACCAGCATAGGATAAAATATGTATTTGGGTGTGTGCTATCTGCAAAAGAATCAAATATTTCCATGCCTGCAGTATGTAGTTTTTACATTTGCACCTCTTGCTATGCAACATGGTTTGTCCAGATGAAAACATTTTATTTGGTTTAATGCTACCAAAGCATAAGGCACACAGTTTATGAATACAAGGAACAAAAGAGGTCCGGCGCTCCAAACATACATTAAATAACACTATGTGTCAGCACATCAATAAAAAGGAGGTTTAGTTCACAATATAGCTATATTGGGTTAAGCTCACCTGCCCAGCGTCAAGGCACCTCCTGTAGGTGAGTCCCTATCCATTTGCTATATGTGTACACAGGAGGTCTCTGTTAATGTTGAACAGCTTGCATTTGAACAGCTGGCAGCAGCCATGTTTGGGGAGTGGTCAGACTCCCAAATAAAACTAAACAGTAGCAAAACACAGTTTATGAATAACAATGGACATGATAGGGCCGATCTAGAGGCGTCCACAAATCAGCATGCAGCGCATGTGTTGAAGATGCACGCACAAATCATGGGTGGGCTGCATGCGACTCAAGGGTACATGTAACAAACCTTTGGATGGCTATGCAAGTACAACATGTAATGTATGCACACAAAGCAGCCAAGGTCGATGCAGCTTGATGACCATGTACATTGTACAAGTGCAGGATAGTACACTGTAATGTACTGTTTACTAAAAATGACCAGTTAGATCACTTTAGTCTTAATATGAATGCACTAAAACAATATCAAAGAAACAAAAAATTATGATTTCTTTTCAATAAATTAACTTACATTTGAAATATATGATACCTACACAATTCTCCAGCTGCAATTTCATAACTTTTGTGTTGTTTTTTAAATTCTAACGCAAGGTTTTGATATAGGTTGCGGAATGTCATTCCCCGAACTTAGACATGACTGGTGGCTGGTAGATATGTTTTGATGTTTTGCTCTGGATCAAGTGCATTTGCTTGGGCCCATCTTAATTTTTCATTGACCGTATGCCCCCACCCCATCCCTCATATGATATGTCCTTTGGAACGCAAGCCGAGCACAGCTTGAGTTGCGTTTAGGCAGGAATACATACGCATTGTTTCTAAGCATACGTAATGCAAAATCACGCCATAAAAAGCTAGTGTGCTGCCTTTAACAGTTCCCAAGATTTATGCCAGTCATAGTGCACCTGTAGAAGGTGACATCACATCCATTCACCATTGTTCTGTTATAAGACCCTTACATTTTTGCCACTACTGTTGGGACAGTTGGTAAATATGAAATACAGATAGCTATTTTAGCTAGTATTTATCACATGCTTTTATTTGAATTAACTAGCTTTAAAGAGCTCACATAAAACAAAACCTATCCACTACATTTAAATATCTGTGCTCAGGTTTATTGCAATAAAATAGTAGGAACAGCAATATTATAAGTACTGAAGCAGCATGAGCCTTGTTGTTTCTAGAGATACAAACGTAAATCATTCTGCAATATAACAGACAGGGTTGAGTTTGAAAGTAAGGGCAAAACAGGTGCAAGTGTAGAACTGGGCATAACCGTGTTAATCTGTGAGGCCAAATTTAAACTGGCAAAACAGAATTAGAGTTCTGAGGTGACGTTTACAAGCTCAACTCTATTTAAAGAAAACTCCCACTGTTCATGCATAATGTAAAGGTTTTCTGCACAGATCTGAATCCTCCTGATCCAGGTTTCTGTGCCGTGGACAAGGAGGGGGTATGCTAATCATACAGTAAGGGTTTGATAATTTATTACACACCAGACCCTTTTTCTCTGGGGCTGGTGCATAACATTTAAGGTAAGGTCCAGGATACGAAAGTCCTCGTGCACAAAAGGGGAGTGGTCTCCCCTGACATGTACAAACTTTAGGATTGCACAGCGATTCACGATCATAAGTCTGCTGCTACTGCAGAAGTAGTTAAGATTGTGGTGGAATCGGATCCATAAAGCTTTACAGTACGTGAGTTCTGTGCAAAGTATGTTTCCTGTATACAAAATAAAATTAGTTTGTGAACTCATATTGTAACATGGTTTTGCTTAAGTGTATACTTGCACCATTTTTTGTCCTTAAAGGTATAAGTGTATCTCTGGATCAGTCTTAGGGGCGAGGTAGAGGGAGAGGGTTAAAGTTGGTTATTTCTGAAGTCTTAAAAACATCACAAAAAGAGGCTATTTAATATGATTCTCAATTTCTCCAATCCAGAGTATAATAATTTTTTTTTCAGTCAACATTAAATAATATGGAAAGTATTACATTGTATTTAAAAATCATGGCCCTGCACAATGTTATATTAACTGCAGCCAATGTTTATTATTTGGGGCACACCAAATTATAATGATCCATTACATAGAATCCTAAATAATGTAAACAAAGAAATCAATCACATATGCTAACTTTGATTTTCTTTTTTTCATTTAAATAAATGAAGAATAAACATCTTTCTTGGTTGAAGAAAATTAAATATACTTTTTTTGTAATGGCACAAGAAACAGAAATATAACAGCTATGTATCTAAAATGATCCTTACTTTGTTACAGAGTGCATTTGAGGTCTCAAACAGGAGAAAAAGTATTGACAAGAAAATTGCTATTGAGGCACAATATACAGTCTGTCGGCAGTGTCCATAGGCTGCACTGCAATCAAAAATAAAAGGTTTTGCTTATGGTGTTCAAAAAGCTTTTGTCGGAAAAAAAATGTTCAAAAGTTTAGAAGAGAGTTAATATATGGGCAAAATGTCTGGACCCTGGTGAACAGAATGCAAACTCAGACAGCATTTTATAGGATTAATGTCAAGAAACCCAGAGTTAGGTACTTATTTCAGGTTAAATAATCCATTGCATAGCTAAGCATTGTTAGAAATTCTCCATATTGCTTCTAGAAGATACAGAATATAAGATACAGAAAGGTCTCTCCAAGTCTTTCCATTAGGAGGGACTTCAATTAACTGAGCAATAGCCAGCAAAGACAAATATTAGTGGGTAATGTGATTATAAATAACAGCTTAAAAGTATATATTTATTGAAGCCCAGATACAACTTCTATGGGTTTCAATCTGATTAACTTGTTAAAACCAATCCAGATGTGAGGTTGCAATCCCTGCTACGATGGGCTGCTTTCAGAAATAGAGACAGCCTGAAAGTCCCTTTTCGGCTGTTTCTATTTCGAATAGGGAGCCTTTTAAGAATTTTGTTTTATTAATGGGTGATTATGCCGATCGGCAGACTCTCCCATTCATTTTCGTAGGACCCACCACAGACCTGCAGGACTAGCCGGACCTGCCGCTGACAGCTCTGGAGAGGTGAGTAATCCCCACAGGGGCTTTTAGTGTTGGGGGGGTTAGGGTTAGGCTCTAAGGAAGGGAGTGTTAGGTTTAGGGCCATAGAAAAGGAGGGTTAGGGTAATGGGTGATTATGCCGATCGGCAGACTCTCCCATTCATTTTCGCAGGACCCGCCACAGACCTGCAGGACTAGCCGGACCTGTCGCTGACAGCTCTGGAGAGGTGAGTAATCCCCACATGGGCTTTTAGTGTTGGGGGGGTTAGGGTTAGGGTTAGGCTCTAAGGAAGGGAGTGTTAGGTTTAGGGCCATAGAAAAGGAGGGTTAGGGTCAGGCTGCAGGGAGGGGGATCTTAGGGTTAGGTTATAGAGAAGTTAGTTTTTTGGTCAAACTAGGGAGAAGGGAGGGTTAGGGTCAGGCTGCAGGGAAGGGAGCATTAGGGTTAGTATAATGAAAGGGGAGGGTTAGGGTTAGAATTAGGGGAAAGGTTGGGGAAGTTTTTAGGCTTACCTTTTCGGAGCACCGTGTTCGGTGCTCCAGGGATCAATTGCTATGCCTCATCGAGGCATAAGCAATCGATATAGTAAACGGTCCTACTGAAATAGGGCTGTTCTTAGAGGGGACCCACACCCCTTTGGCTGATATTAACATTGACTCCCCCCTTCCCAACTCAGTTCACAACTAAGGACGCTGGTGTGCGTTTTTACGCTTACGACCGGCCATTTGTACTTACTGCGCATGCGCCGGGCACATGTTACGCTCTGTGAATCAGAGCATATGGGCCTTCAGCTTAACACCTTCGTGCATACGCTGGAGGTGGTGTGCCTGCCATACGAAATCCGTAATTACCCTCCGAGGGCAGGGTGAGTAATTTAAATCGTACAGTATGGGTGTGCTAAGCGTCGTAATTCCACGATGAGCTTACGGACGCCCGCGGTTACTCACAGAAAAGTTAGGGTAGGTTTTGCTGAGTGTAAGAAGGCAAAAGTAAGTACGGCCAAGGGGAGTGCCGAGGGGAGGCATCGTAGGTACGCCGGCGTAAATACACTACGCACATGAGTGTTTCATCAACGTAGGTCTGGATCAGGCCCAAAGACTCTACTCAAACAGTTGTCTGGAGGCTAGTTAAATAGACCATAAAAAGTTAAATAACTGAGAAAGAAAAAAGAAAAAGAAAAATTCAGCAGGTGTAGAAATGTATTTAGTTATTTTAGATAAACAGAACATTTGAAATTCTGCCACTATTCACACCACACTTCCTTTCAGCCATGGTTAACGAATAGTCAAAACATCGGCCAAACTGCAAAGTATTGCACAATATTTTTTTAAACAAATGTGTTCCACACAGTAGTATTCAGTTAGAAAATATTTCAAACAAAACTCTTTACTGACCAATATATCATGCACAGTTTGAATGCGTATAACATTTTATACATAAACATATATTTGCACCAAAAAGTAACACTAATTTCTCTAAAAAAAAAACAATGCACATAAAAAAAGCATCCTGTATAATAAATGGACTCCTTTTTCAAGAAATATTGCAAGGGAATATTGAACAGTCTAATTGCTACATGAATTTATATCCCGGGTTTTAGTATTATCTAATATATATAAAATAATTATTTGTAAAATTTATGGAGATTGCATAGAAACATTTGCTTCAGTTATAGAAGCTAAGTTGTCAGGGTTATAATTTCTTTAACCAATAATTAAATAAAATGAATTCTATTAAAATAAAATTCATATTTAACATGCAGTTTTCGCTACTCATATTAGAAACAACTCACATAAATGGTTCCCATTACACAATAGAATTTTATAAAAACCCACAAATCAAAGGTCATAAATTTATAATTAAATGAAAACAATTTTAGGAGCATAAAGGACTCTAATGTCCAGAAAGGAAATCAAGGCTGTTACATTGTAATCCAACTTGATTCATTTAATGTCACACAAAAGATCTCATTTACTATGCTGATGGGGAGTTATTAAGGTTTCCAAGCCAAATACACTGTATAAATCTTCAACAGTTGTCTGGATATGTGCATGGTCGAAAATTAAATAAGTGTGCTTTAATACATTTATAGAGAAGTGTAATTGAATGTATTCAGAACACTTCTTGGTTATATTTAATTAATATTCAGCGCAATATCAAATTAACCAAATGTATTATAATGCAACTGTGTCCGAGTCTTATGATATAATATGAATGACACTACTGCCCTGACTCCCAAGTGCAACTGCTGTTGTAGACGTTGGCAGGTAAAAAGCAGTTGTTCTGTTTTACAGTATTGGCATGAAGGGACCCTCACACCATTGATAATAAAAAAAAAACACTGGCATGTTCAGTTAAATTTCAGATTATTGTAAATATTCATTTGTGAAACAAGGTAGAGGTTGTCTGAAGGACCCCTGGTTTTCCTGCACAAATGATTGAGTTTGATCACTAGGGGTCCTAATTGTGGAGAAAGTAAGAAAAATACACACAGATGCCATGTAAGTTCTTGAACTGCAAGCCCGGTTTCACTGATGTCCTTAGTATATGGATTTGTGCCCAAGGGTCCACCCCTATCATTGTTTAACCAAAGGAATTGATTAATATGCAGAGACTACATATCTGGGTAAACAAAATTCTTAGGTTGAGACGGGAAGCGAGATGGGTAGCGCAGCCCATGTGGTGTAATGTGGAATAACATTACTGGCTCCTCGTTGTCATCAGGCACCTGAAGAGAAGTGAAGGAAGAAGAAAAAGAAGAAAGTTGAGAAGCAGAAAAGAGGCCCCATGGGTCATCCGACCACAGGACCATCCGGGCAGCACACACAGAGGCTTTCTCAAAGACCCACCAACGGCCAACTAGCAGAATCTCGCAGGACTCCCCAGGCAGCCATCCAGGGCCAACCAAGCTTCTAGGTGGTCTCTGACCCCAGGATTTCCCCATTCACATCCATAGCAGACAGCACATGGAAAGCCCCATTGACGTCAGAAGCGGCAACAGAACCGGACGGTAGTCAACTCAAGGGTCGGCAGCCACAAGAAATGCGGTAACAGAGGGCTTCCCCCTCAGTCAGCTTACCAGTAGCCCCAAGGACGGAAGTCATGAGATACGCGGCAACAGAAGTTCTTCTCCACGACCAGCAGAGAGAAAGTCCCGGAGATACCAGATGCGACAGGACCTGTGACGTGCATTCCACTCTGCAGCAGTCTTGAATACAGACCTGTTTGAAAAGCCATACACCAAGAGGAGAGCAGGATGAGTATGCAAGTTGGTTCACCCTTCCCATTGTCACCAACGTAATACACTATTGTGCCTCCACTTTCATCTCTATTCTCTTCTCCCCTCTCATCTGGTAACACACCACACCACACCACTTAAGTAAGTGCTTGAAATTAGTTACTCCTGAGCTAAACCATGTTGATTGCAGGGGGAGTCAAGTTAAATATGTTCTTTGCATGCAGGGATATAGCTTTGAATTGCTTACTGCACACAGATACTGACCAGCTTTACTATCACACTGTTATTTAGACTTGGGATAGGAAACATCACATCTCAACTCTAATACTGTTTGCAACAGGTGAAATATGACTCCCCTGCAATCAGCATGGTTTAGCCCAGGAGTAACTAATTTCAAGCACTTACTTAAGTCTGGATCCAGCTCAGTGTATGTATTTTGATAGTTCTGTCAGTGTAGAGATATTTAGCAGGTCTGTGTGTGAGCATGTATTCGAGACTGGGACACACAAGAATTCCCTAGAGGACAATTATAACTCAGTGTCATTATTGGTGCTGGCAGCAAAAAGTAGAAGGTTGGATACTAAAGCAGGGCGCACACTGAAGGGTTGTCTAATGATTATCATTCCAATTACATAATAATCGTCCAATAGCTTGAAGATCTTTTCAGTGTGCACTGTGAAACGAAGTAGCAGAATTTGAAAATACTGCAACGCATCATTTGATTTGGTTTTTAGGACTTCCTAATTTAACTAAAACTATTTATAATTCTGCACAGCGCCACCTTGTGGCCGAGCATATCATTGCAGCAAAGGTTCATTTGAACAGCTTGTAAACGAAGAAGAAACTAGAAAACAGTGTGTGTTTGGGGACATAGTGAAGCAGCTTGGGGCTAGAATCATTATATTAGATTTGAAAAGATGCCAGATCATCTCTGAACACCTCTGTGTGTGTCCTGCTTAATAGGGTAAAAATCAACTAGGATTATCTGATGGTTAAACACATAAATGTATAGATTTGTTAATTGATAGTATTTAATATTTTTCTGTTTGTATTTATATAAACACCTATTTATATTTGAACCTAAGACTTAAAATAAATGTAAAACTAGCATTTTAAGACAATTGTTTGTTTAACCTAATGTGCCATACATACATTATTGTATTCTGTGACAAATATAGAACATTATGTTACATTGTACTGCAGACTTTTTGTAATTTTATTGGTGAATTTGAAATAAAAAGATAAAAAAAAAACCCTAGCATTTTACTAAAATATTACACACCCTGAATTTCTTCATTAATAGCTTATTTTAATTTAAAAACTCTCAATTTAAAAATGGCTTTATTGTAGTTAGCTTACAGTGCTGGAAGCTTAACATTTTTTGCATATCAGTATTAGTCACCTCCATACACCTCCATTTCTCTTGGTGCAGTACATACTGACACCTGAATAGCTTAGGAGCAACATTAAATTCTCTTTCTTTTCTGGAATGTTAAAATTCAGCTCTAGTGTATGTCTGTGTCTCTCAAGTTATCAAATGGTGATTTGATCTGGCAGCAAGAATTGCAGTCTGTAACTAGAAATTTACAAAGCTTTACCCCTCACAACCCTCTACACTTTTACATGACTGTCAGTGTCATGCCTTATTGAAAGGCATTAATTCACTTTGTTTCTCTTGGTAGAACACAAAAGGTTGGGAAACAGTAACCTTCTGCCCCCAATGTAGAAGTGTAATAGTCAGAACATTACACTTTTCTTACATCGCATTTCCCTGCAAGAGACAAGAAATGAATACCAGCACTCCATAGAGAAAGACTATGACAGCTACGCAAAGCCTGGGGTATGTTCAGAAACAATAAAAATGACACCCAGGGGCAAGTGACAGCCCTGGTGCAATTCACAATTTGCATATTAAACATCAACAACCGCGTTTATTTATACAGATTTTGTACAGACAAAAGACATCTTACTGATATGACAAACAAGAGTACAATAAATATGATACCTATAGTTAATTACAGCAGGGCTGCTGACTTTTTAAAGCTTCCCTCCGGGTTCGCCATAGATTGCTGCAAGGGTTGGGGCTTAATGACGCGATTTATGCAAATTGCATCATTAAGCCCTGCCCCGTCAATCATTCATGTAATCTCTAGTGTTTAATGGGATGGACGGGGCTTGATGACATCATCAAGCCCCACCCATCCCTAGTAAATCTAGGGATTACAGTAATTGTAATTGAGTTGGTCAGGCCTTGCAGGAGCTTTGGAAGCTCTCCTGGGATACCGGGAGAACTGCCCAAATTTTGGGAGTCTCCTGGATATTCCGAGAGAGTTGGCAACCTTAAATTACAGTTATTATTAACACTAATTTATATAGTGCCAAAAAATGGTCTGCAGCGCTTTACAGAGAACATTAGGCATTCACATCAGTTCCTGCCCCTAATGGAGCTACATACTAAGGTCCCTAACACATACATACACATACATACATCCACATAAACACACTAGAGTCAATTTAGTTAGTAACTACCAGTATGTCCTTGGCATGTGGGAGGAAACCCACACAGACACGGGGAGAACCTCCACACAGATAAGGCCTAGTCCAGGATCGGAACTCATGGTCTTAGCGCTGTGAGTCCCAAGTGCTACTCACTGAGCCACCATACACATACAGTTAAACATAGAAATGTTACCAGGGACAATAATGAGCTAGCAATACTAAATTGAGGTAACAGAGGATCCAGTGAATGAAAGTTAATAAGTTAAACTTTAATTTATTTTATTGTCAGACAATAACATTTTAGTAAACACTTGCCACCTTATAATAACAGAATAATTGGCCCCTTATAATTTATGCATTTTTCACCAATTTCATTTAATAAATGTTACTTTATTTTATGTATAAATTCAGCTAGTAGTAGCAATGAGAATATAAAATGTCTCCACTGTGCAACGTCTAAACAGATATCCAGCTTTATGACTTTATTGCTTATAATAAATATGGAAAACAAAATACAAGTCATTAGCTGCAGAAATGAGATGCTCTGCGGCAGCATCTAAGGCACTCTGCGGCAGTATCAGCCGTTTAGTTCTCTCAGCTGTTGGGACCTTCTGTTTACTCTGTACGGCTCTGTCATGGGAAGTCTCACAAGTTCAGTCACAGTACCTTAGTGTGTAATAGACTTGTCTCAGAGAGAGTCCTGGTGGCAAACACAAACTTAACTATATGAACCATCTGTATATATGTGGTACCTTAAGCGGAAAATATAGGATTACTTTGTAACATTTGATTGCAAACCACTCCATAATTGCTGCAGCTTGTATGTCTGATAATTTAACTATCCTCTGGTTAAGTTTAACTGTGTGGATTAATCTTCATCCCAACAATCATGTGCATCACTTCCAAGTAATCTTGTAAACAGATTTTAGATCAAATACATTACATTTTAAAAACTCTGCTAAAATTATCGTCATTATACACTCTTTTATTTCACAAACTGTCAGACATTAAAAGTTAAAACATTTATGTGATCTTAAAATATTGTTCTTGCTGCAATGTTTAAGGTTGAAAGTGCAAATTTGTGACATCCTGTTCAAATTAATGTGTTTTGCTTAAATCCCCCCCCCCCAAAAAAAAAAAACTTATACATGAACACATGTGACTGGTTTTGGAATTTTTTGGGAAATCATTATTCACATTACATGACAATGGCCAAGACCAGTTTAAACATTATGACTATCATAGGAAGCAGGTTTGGTGCCAAGATTGATCAATGTTTTCATTATCACCCCTATTAACATGGAAAACCAAGTCATGTTTGTCTTGCAATTTTCATATTTACTTTTGAAACTGCCATCTGGTGCATCTCAAAGCATGGTCCTCCCCTAAAAGATCATAATAACGAGGACAGGTGTTTCCTGAAGACATTGACTGACCCTTTTCAACATATACATACTCATTTATACAGTAGGTCACATTTTCTGAACAGGTTACTCTCAGCTTGTAGAGACATTAAGCCTTTTATCTAATATAGACTTTATTTTATGAACTGGGAACCATCTTGACCCTGGTTTGTAAGGTGATGGAGTAATCGCAGACAATCGCAGAAAATGCTGGAATTTTTGAATGCTTGTCATTTGCCTGAAAACAAGTTGTTTTATGTAATTTTATTTTATACACAATTCAAAAACTGTTGTGAAAATCTTAAGAATTGTGTTAGAAATTTGTGTGATCGGATTTTGTGGCCTAGAGGAAACCGAGGGGTTAACAAAAGTTTCATGAGGGGGATTAAATCCCCTGCAGTGGGATACCCTCTTGGCCATTGATACCTCATGACAGGGGGGTCCAATGGGAAGGGGGGGATTAGATGGCCCCATGGGAGGAGCTGTAGGAGGTTCTTAAAAGAGAGAGCGTGGGCGTGGCCCTCCCTATTTTATCCCTGGATATCTTTGAGCTGCAGGATCAGAGGAGGACTGATTTTTGCCCCCCACATCCCACCTGGATATTTGTGTTGTTCATTTGTGATAGTGGGGTAGCTTATTAGGGAGTAGTTGCGGACAGTAAGTTGTGTAGTCAATTGGTATTATTCATAGTGAGTTGCTAAGTTTTACTAGGTTAGGAAATGGTAAGGGTCTGGCACCTGTTCAGAGTTTATTATGCAATTGGCGTAAATCCTGATTGATAAAAAAAAAAGTAGCGTAATTGTTGATTATTCGTTTATTTGTTTGTGTGGTGAACTTGTTTACTACATGCAACTGGTGTGTTTTGGCTTGGTTTCTACCCAGCAGTTAAGTTGGATAAGGCATATAAACAAATGGAGGTCAAAGGCGCATCCTATACCCACTGTGTCCAACTGAAAAGAAAAGGAGAGTAGGTAAATGAATAAATAAAGCTACTTTACAGTCTGCGTCTTCTACTTTTTTTCTGACACCTTTTAGTCCACTCTGATCAATACTCAATGTTCAGTTTCAGATTAGCAAAAATGTTTTTCTGCTCATTATTTACACTCAAAAGAACATGCAGGGAAACAAATTGCAAAACAAGATAGTGTAATATGTTAAGTCCAGGGGAAAAGGAAAGATAGCATTGCACTCATATTTATTCTTAGCTCATCAAAAGGTCTTTCTCTCTTTACTTCAATGTCTTCCTCTGATACTTCTTTACGATATTTCAGTTTTAAACATAGAAGAGAAAATCAGAAGAGACATCCAGGAGACGCTCTCACACTATTCAAAACACTCACATGTAACCACCCTGTTTACTTCATACAGGGAATCCTTTGTAGATATAGACATAACTCTCTGTTCACAAGTTCAGGTATTTATTTCACATAAGACATACATGATAATCACAATAAAATTTGAAAAGTAAAAGCTCCCTCATGTGGGGCTCTGCTCTATCCGCTGGGCAAACAGGCACCAGTATACAGCAGGCTCTTAAAAGTATGTAATACCACTACAAACGCGTTTCCACTTCAAAAAATGCATTTCTCAAGGTGAATCCTCTGTATTATCAAAATGAAGTTGCTGGTAGCAATCACAATGCATGTGATAATACAAAGGAAAAATGTTAGAGTTAAGTAATTACTTCTTAATATTTGTTTTTGTTAATGGTGATGATTATGTTTAATATTTACATGAGAGATTATGATGCCATTCATCATTATACAATAAATTCAGTATGTATCAATTCTTGCTTCACTCTCACTAGTTCAATCTATTAGATTCACCAGATTATATACAATCATCAACTTTGCACTTTGGCTATATAATGTAATATAGTAATATTCTGTGAAGTTCGTAGGCAATGCAGAAATGCATACACCGGTACAATAATGGTAGTCCAATCCGATAGCAAGTGTGGTTCCAACACACAAATATTTATTCAGAAAGGGAGAAGCTTATTCAAAAGTACTACTAACACCAACAACAAGTGCAAGTTGTACTAACGTGAACTGCGATACAAAAGCTCATGGGCCTTCAGGGCTAGAGCATGGTCTTTTAACAATCAGGATCAGAGGAAGGCCTTCTATCCTCTTAATAACTGGATTCTTCCAGTCATCTCATACCCCTTTCACATCACCACCCCGGCAATATCCCGGGTTCACAGACCCGGGATATTGCCGGGGCGGCAGAGGAACCCCGCGGCC